>CAUZXS010001536.1:0-2500 GCA_963585895.1 Sepioteuthis lessoniana
CCACTTCTTCATACTTTTATTGTTTTGTAGAATCTATTTGAGTCACCTCTCTGGCTTAAGGCCTGGTGCATCATCATTTTTTAACAATATTTCTGAGTTCCTTCCTTGTCCAGTTCAAGAAGGGTCCAGAGTATCTTATAAAGCAGACAGCCCTGTCATTTGTTTCTTTGATGAGATTTATGCTGCAGAGTTTGGTTTCAATAGTTTTGTTTTTCTGTGGTACAGCTTAAGTACCCATTTCTTTAATCTTAGTTTGCTTGATGGTATCCGCTTCTAATACTCCCACGTGTTAGTACTTTAACCGGATCATAACTGGTTAGAGTGTTCACCAATTGTCCAGGAGACAGGGGTTCAATCCCAGGTTGAGTCATGCCAAAGACTTAAAAATGGTACTTGATGCCGCCTTACTTAGCACTCAGCATTATAAAGTAAGGATCAAAGGTAGTGAAGCAATCCAGGGAATTGAGTAGCGCCCTCCCCTACTCATCGGTGTAGTAGCTATTGAAATGGGAGCCTTCGAGTCGCCATTGACCAAGGTCGCTAACTTTACTTATTTGCTTTTTCTCCCAGTGTTGGATTCTTTCTTGATTGGGTAGATCTGTTTTTCCTTTTTTTCCTTATAAGCATGGCGCATTTTTCAATTTTAAATCCTTATCTGATATCCTAGTTGATGATTCTGATAGTTTTCATGAAGGATTCAGGTTCCTTTCTGTTCTTAACAAAAATCTTAATATCATCTATGTATGTGGTTTATATTTTTCTTGTGACTTTGTAAATTTGTAGCCTCATTTGTATTTTCTAACCATATGATTCAATCACTGTAACAAATAGTTGTGGCCATAATGAGTCTCCGGGAAGAAAGGGTTAGGAGGAAAAGAAGAAGTGAAAGGAGGAAGAAGAGAAGATTAAGAAGAGGGAGGAGTTAGGTCGAGAAGGAAGAGTAAGAAAAGAAAGAACAAAACACAACGGAGTCAATATTATTATTATCATTATTATTATTATTAATAATAATAATAATTCTTCCTCTTCTAAAGCCTCCTCCCTTCTCCCGCTGGACCTCTTCTTCCTCCTTGATATTATTACTATTATTATTAATATTATTTTTATAAATGTATTCTACTTAACTTCTGATAAAGTTATAAATTTGAACCCTATACACAATGCACGTAAACATGATTTCCTATATATATATATATATGTGTGTATATATATTTTATATATATTATATATACAAAACAATATATATACTATATATATATATATAAACAAACAATAAATATATATATATTATATATATATATATATATATATATATATACATATATATATATATTACGTACATTTCTGGCAAATACCCTTGGGACAGGTATGGACCCCCCCATATCCTCTCCAGCTATGGGTTAAATAGTAAAAATTGCTGTGCTTCTAGAATGATGGATTTGGCATTAGAATAACCCAAAAAGGTTGATATGCCATTAAACAAACAAGCAATTTCTCTCTCACTTTCTCTCTCTCTCTCTCTCTTTCTCTCTCTCTCTCTCTCTCTCTATATATATATATATATATATTATATATATTCAATTCAATATGTAAATACATCATATGTCTAGATATATAAATATCATATCTATATATCTATATGTATATCATTACTTCTGAGAGTCAACATATGTCCATAACATATGTAATTTCTTTTATTTTTACTGGTCTCAATACTAAATCGTTATCATATTTATGGGTTGAATTTATTTTGAGACTGTTTTGAATGATTTTATCTCCAAATAAATAGTGATGCAAAATATTTTTTCATCTCTTATCCAAGGCATTGTCGTCAAGGATTAATAGTTGTTATAGAGTATAATGTTTTTAAATCTGAAACAAAAAAGAACACAACCTTATTATTAGTAGAGTTATCCACAGTCACATGGGTCCCATGTATATTGAGACATCCTATATGATTTGTTCTGTGCATAAATGTTTCAGTAGAGGTTCCAAGTGATCTTACTGGTGATTTTAGCATGTACATCAATTTTCTGCTCAGAACACGTTCTATAAATGTGTCAAGCCATACAATCATTGACATTTTTTTTTTATTGACATACTAATGTAATCATATAATATACATTTGCACATATTCCAATGTTTGGGAAAATATCTACCTATTTATTTCACATTTTTATTGTTAACATAGATTTGTATGTTACTTGAAACGTAGATAGTAAGTGCATCTGTTTATGTGCAGGTATGAATGATTAAAACACACACACACACACACACGACACACACGCACACACACACACACAACACACACACACACACATATATATATATATATATATATTAGTGAAAATCGACGGTAGTATACACGTATAGATTGGCACTAGCGTTTTGGATGCGAGTGTATAACTTGTGCTATCAAAAATCGTATCTGAACCCATGAACGCTCCCCAGTTATTTGAAAAACGATCATATTTAAAATACACTGAGGAAAGCCCATCAT
>CAUZXS010001536.1:15000-60000 GCA_963585895.1 Sepioteuthis lessoniana
ACAGTATCTGAAGAAGATCATATAAGGCAAAACGTAAATAGGTTAAATAGTATCTCTGCTGTTCTGTAAGAGGTTCATTTTTCATCAATTAACCCATGAAAGTTGATATGCCATTAAACAAAGATGCAAAACAATCAAAGATATATATAATGATAAATGAATATGTATTAGTTTTTATGTATATTTATTTTATAGCATGGAAGCTTATCTGTGACCATAGGTTTCATGCCGTTTTATTGCGACAATCATCAGGCATATCAACCTCAAATTAAACGTGTGAAGTCATCTGATTAGACGAAGAGTATAATGGTATTCTTCATTGAAATAAATTTATGATGACAATTTAAACATGTTTGAGTTTTCTTCTAATTGTATTATATATATATATATATATATATATATATTCCTTTTTAAATTGGTAGGTCCATGAAGATATTGTATTTTTTGAATTTATTTATTTTGAAATATTCTTATTCACTCTTTGGACTTACCACAAATCTCTCTCTCTCTCTCTCTCTCTCTCTCTCTCTCTATATATATATATATATATATATATATATATATATATATTATATCATATTATAAGAGTGTTGGTTGTCACTAAATCACTTTGTGGGTATGTGTCGAGCCAAGTGCAATATAATATGGAGAGTGCTCAATATCTAGGATAGAGATATTATATAATAATAATAATATTAAAAAAATATAAATTATATATATATATATATATATATATATATATATAATCCATGGAAAATAGTCTGCGACCCTGGGTTTTATGGAGGTTTTTGCAAAACAACAATCATCAGGCAGTTAAGAAGATGGATTCCATCTTCTTAACTGTCTGATGATTGTTGTTTTTCAAAAAAACTCCATGAAACCCAAGGTCGCAGACTATTTTCCATGGATTATATATACATATATATATATATATATAAAGGAATTTTTTGCATTAATTCGAATATTTATGCCTTCAAATCGAACAGAGGATTTCATCTAAATCTACGTTTCCATATTGACAAGAAAGACATGCTTACATATAAGGATATAAATATAACTTTTACAGCAACATATACGATTCATGAAACATTCATTATGAAAATTGTTACATTTTAGAGGAGACAGTTTCCTTAGGATTTAAAGTTTAGTTGCTCTATTAAATTATGAAGAAAGAAACTAATACCGTATCGCCCGCACTTACCTATTTTATCAACATATGTAAGTCTCTCTCTACATGTATATAATGATAATGCATATATATTCAAGTGATTATGTATTTAATTGGAATTTTTTGTTGTTAAATATTTTATATTCGTCTGCTTTGAAAAAATAATTAGATCTGAATATGTATGTAAATGTGCAAATTTGCAACTTTATATAAGTATTGGTAAATATACAAAAAAATGGAGTCTCTTGTTGTGTAATGGTTATCATCATACGAAATGGACATGGTTACTGGAGTTCAAAGCCTGAACGAGGCTGTTTGCATTTCACATAGCGCTAATAGTCTTTAGAAAGGTATGAATCCAACTATTCTACCAATAGCTATGAGTAAATAGTAGGACAGACTGTGCTCTTTAACCTTGATACGGCAAAAAATCTAGGAGAAGAAAACCTGTTAAAATATGCTCAAATGACCCTATGTCACATCCGGCCCGTGAGGAGTGATTGGCAAATACATATAAATAAAAACTACATTTTTGTAAGAATACATAGTTTGCATTCGAAAAGTATATGTATGTGTATAAAAATAAATAATAGAGAGAGACAAGTACTTAGATCTTGCTAGAGAACTAAATAGGCTGTGGAACATGAGGGTGATGGTGGTACCAGACTACAACTACTTCTACTACAAATAATAATAATAATAATATGGAACATGCAGGTGACAATTATACCAAATGTAATTGGTGCGTTTGGAACAGTAACTAAAGGATTATTAAAGGGACTTGAGGACTTGGAAGTTGGCAGACGAGTGGAGACCATCCAAACTACTACATTATTGAGAACGGTCAGAATACTAAGAAGAATCCTGGAGACTTGAGGAGACTTGCTGTCACTCAAACTCCAGTGAAAGACCATCAGCTAACGCTGTTGTGAAAAACTCTAATGTGTAAATAATAATAATAATAATATGTTATATATTGTGCGTGTACATTTATGAATAACTGGGTTTGTCACATGCGTGTGACTATGTTTGAAAACTTGCATGTATTTACTGGTAAGTATAAATTTGAATGATTATGCCAATAAGTTCATACGAGTCATTGTGTATATGAGTATGTGTGTGTGTGTGTGTGTGAAATAGATCGATAGATAGATAAAGAGAGTGCGTATTTTCATACGTGTGTACATATATATATATAAATTTGTGGAGAAAATATTTCATATTCATATATGTATATTTGTGTACCTGTATTTCATATTTATGTATGTGTATTTGTGTATATGTATTTCATATTCTTATATGTGTATTTGTATATTTGTATTTGCACATGGGTGTGAGTATACGCACTTATATGCATGAGTGCCGTTCGTGTATATACGCGTAATCAATGATAGGATCGCCATGTAATTGCAATTTTCTAATGCTATGACCGAGTCATAAGTTTTCCATCTTCAGACCTTTGAAGAACACGAAGTATGTTCACCCGTAGCTCTAAACAACCCCACCCAAAACTCAGTAACTATCCCCTCAACTACCACCTCTTCGCTTCCTCTCATCTTTACTTCTACCCTCTTTCATTTTCTCTTATTCTCCTCTTCCTGCACCTTTCCTCTTCCATCTCCTCTTCGCCACAAATTAGATAGATTCGTCATTCTTATCCGTAATTACTTATTGCATTTTTCCTGATGATTGGATTTCCCTCGTTGGAGAACCATTGATAAATTAACTCAACGGGGGCTGATGACCGTCCAACATATACCGCCACCCAATATACCCATTTCCTCCTGCGCAAAATCTATCTATCCCCTATTTCTCATCTTGTTCTTCTCCTAAGTAGCGCTCAAGTGTTTATAATAATAATAATAATAATAATAATAATAATAATAATGATAATAATAATAGTCTGTAATGATAACAAAGTGTTAGTTGTAATTATTGATAGAAAACGTATTTGCTGTCATTGTTTTTGTGGAAAGTTAATTGCTAATGCTTATTTTAATTAGCCTTATAACGATTAATGTTATTTAATGTATCAATATCTTAATATTTATTATGAATATAATTATTGTTGTTGCTACTACACGTTATTACGTTCATCATTATTTTGAATATGCCAACAATATGACATTAATTATTATAATTATTATTATAGTTTTTTCACATTAGCTAACGCTGATGGTCTTCCACTGGTCTTTGAGTGACAGCAAGTCTCCTCAAGTCTTCAGGACTCTTCTCAGTATTCTAGCCATTCTCAATAATGCTGTTGTTTGGATGGTCTCTACTTGTCCGCCAAATTCCCAGTCCTCCAGTTCCTTTAATAATCCTTTAGTTACTGTACCAAAAGCACCAATTACAATTCGTATAATTGTCACCTGCATGTTCCACAGTTTTTTCAATTCCCAAGCAAGGTCGAGGTACTTGTCCTTTGCACATTCTCTCAGTTTTATTCTGTGGTCAGCCGGGACAGCCAAGCCGACAATGTTGCAAGTTCTCTTTTTTTGTTGATTATTATTAGGTCTGGTCTTCTGGCTGAGATTAGGTGATCCGTCTGTATGTCAAAGTCCCATTGGAGTTTATGTGTGTTATTTTCTCGGACAGGTGCTGGGTTATGCATATACCATTTGTTGGTATGGTCAAATTTAAATTTCTTGCACATCTCCCAGTGGATCACCTTGTCGACCCAGTCGTGTCTAGTCTTATAATCATTCTGCGCTAATTTGCTGCAGTCGCTTATTATGTGATTGATGGTTTCATCTCTGTCACCGCTTAAACTACATTTGCTATTTTGTTGCGTCTTATCTATTCTTGCTTTGATATGATTGGTTCTTACGGCGTTGTTTTGTGCTGCTTTTGGGAGAGATTCTGTTTTTTATTAAAGTTTACTTTTCTTTGCCAAATCCAGGTTTTGTCATGTGAGATGTTGTTTATCAGTCGTTTAAAACGCCCATAGAGTTGTTTTCCTTCCCATTTTTGTTTCCTAGTTATTGTCATTCTGTTGTCCATCGTGTTATCAGTATCGTTTCTGATGGCTGTAATCAGTCCCCCTTCATGTTTTTCTATGTAGTCTTCGAGTCGTCGTGTCGATGCATCAACGTTGTCTTCAATGCTCGCAAGTCCCCTTCCTCCTTCTTTTCTTGATACATATAGTCTGTCAACATCGTCTATGGGATGTAATGCCTAATGCATTGTCTTTAGTTTTCTTGTTCTTTGGTCAATTTGTTTAAGTTCATCTCTGGTCCACTTCAGAAAGGGCCCGGAATATCTAACGAGGGGTACAATCCAGGTATTTATTCCTTTGATAAGGTTTCGACGAGAGAGTTTTGTCTCGAGTAGCTTTCTAGTTCTCCTGAGATATTCTTTTTGAATTTTGTCTTTCATTTCCACTTGTTTGATGGTATCAGCCTCCAAGTTGCCCAAGTATTTTTAGGGTTCCTTTTCTCCGAGCGTTCTAATCTTGTCTTGTTTTGGTAGTTCCAATCCGTCAGTTAGATGTCGTTTGCCACTTTTCATTACAAGCATTGCACATTTTTCTATGCCGAATTCCATTCCTATATCCTGACTGTATATTCTTACTGCGTGTATTAGAGTTTCCAGTTCTTTTTAATTTTGTGCTAATAGTTTGATGTCATCCAAGTACATTAAATGGTTGATTTTTTCCTTATTATTTACTCCTTGAGAGTTTTTCACATCAGTGTTAGCTGATGGTCTTTCACAGGAGTTTGAGTGACAGCAAGTTTCTTCAAGTCTTCTGGACTTTTCTCAGTATTCTGGCCGTTCTCAATAATGTAATAGTTTCGATGGTCTCCACTCGTCCTCTAATTTTCAAGTCCTCCAGTTCCTTTAATAATCCTTTAGTTACTGTAGCAAAAGCACTAATCACAATTGTTACAAGCCACCCTCATATTCCATAGTTTTTTTCAATTCTCTAGCAAGGTCGAGGTACTTATCCTTCTTTTCACATTCTTTCAGTTTTATTCTGTGGTCAGCGTGGACAGCAAACTATTTTGCAAATTCTCTTTTTTTTTGTCGATTATTATAAGGTCTGTTCTTCTGGCCGAGATTAGGTGATCCGTGTGTATGTCAAAATTCCATAGGAGTTTATGAGTCATTATTATTATTATTATTATTATTATTATTATTATTATTATTATTATTATTATTATTCCTTGTGAGTTTTTCACACCAGCATTAGCTGATGGTTTTTTCCCTTGGAGTCTGAGTGACAGCAAGTCTCCTAAAGTCTTCAGAACTCTTCTCATTATTCTGGCGGACCTCAATACTGCTGTAGTTGGTATGGTCTCGGCTCGTCCTCCGATTTCAAACTCTTCTAGGCCCATTACCAATCCTTTGGGGATCGTTCCAAGTGCATCAATTACAATTGGTATCTCAGTCATCCTCATGTTCCATAGCTTTTTTAGTTCTCTGGCAATGTCTAAGCATTTGTCTCTCTTTTCGTTTTCTTTGATGTTCACTCTTTGGTCTGGCGGGACGGCAAAATCCACTATTTACCAGGTTTCTTCTTCTTCTTCTTCTTCTTCTTCTTCTTCTTCTTCTTCTTCTTCTTCTTCTTCTTCTTCTTCTTCTTCTTCTTCTTCTTCTTCTTCTTCTTCTTCTTCTTGCGAATTTTTCACATTATTTCTAACTTGTGGTCTTTCACTCGAATCTGGCTGAGAGCAAATCTCCTCAGTTCTCCAAGACTCTTCTGAGTATTCTACCCGTTCTTAACAATGCAGTAGTCTCTTATCTCCAATTCTTTCCGACTTTTTTCCCCCAAGCCTTTGGGAACTGTTCCAAGTGAGCCTAATACAATTGGTACCGCCGACACCTTCACGTTCCAAAGGTTTTTCAACTCTCTGGCAGGATCCATGTATTTATCAATCATTTCACTTTCTTTGATTTTCACAATGCAGTCTGCTCGAACAGCAAAATCCACGAAATGACATTTCTTTGATGCTAATTCTGGTCTTGTGGTTGGTGTTCCGTGGTCTATTTATATCTCAAAGTTCAAGAGATTTTTGAATCACATTTTCTTGGATGGATTCTGGTTTATACCAGTTCTGTTTGTATGGTCAATTTTTAATCTTTTGCACAATTCTAAATTGATAACATCTTTCTTCTAGTTGTGCCAGTTTGCTATGTTCTCTAATTGAGTGATATATTTATTCTACGCCCCACTAGCGTACGAATATAACACAAGGCCGCTTTTAAGGTGGGTTCGGTAGCTGGGCCGAAGCCCAACACGACAGGCAGTTCCAAAAATGCCTCGGGCCGTGTCGGCATTTCCCTTTCCGGGGCGCCTCAGGCGCTGGGCGATAAACCCAACGACTTTGAAGAGGGTTAAAGCCTGGGGGACAGCCCCCTGAGACCAGAGGTATATCCAGTGATGGGACATACCCAAACGAACCATGCAGCACACGCCACGGCCGGTCGATTGCGCCCCATCAACTGGACGCATTGCGCCGCTAACTAAAAGAAAGCGAGTGATTAACTGTCTCATGTTTATCAAGGTAAGAACAAACATATACAATAGTCTTTTGAAAGAGAAAAATCCAATTGATTTATGTAATCTCAGAGGAAGAGTCCATTTCTTAGAGAGATGAAGTTGGAAGGTTTCATAATACAATTTTGACAATGTGTTTTAAATTAGATATAAATAAACCTATGAATAAACTACTTCTTCATCAATAATACTTCTTTTTCTCTATCCAGAAAAAAAATTACTTTTTCAATTTTAGAATACAAAAAGAGAAATGCTACAGATGTCACCACATAACCTATACTGGCTATTCCATCGCGTATTATCAATTTTCGCGGAAATTCAAGCAGTCCTTATGGTGTTGTTTTGAACCGTTATTAAAAGAGATTCAGTTTCTCTCTGGATGTTTCTCTTCCTTAGCCATGTCCAGGTCTTTTCGTTTGCAATCTCGACAGTTTTTCGCTTGAAGTATCCGTACAGTTGTTTTTCTTTCCATTTCTGTTTTCTAGTTTTTGTTGCTTTTCTATTTATTCTCATGTTGTTATTTAAATTACTGGCTGCCGTAATGAGTCTTTCTTTGCTCTTTTTGGTGTATTTCTTCAGTTCTTAAATTGTTGCATCTCTGCAATCCCCAATTCTGGCATATCCTCTCCCTCCCTATTTTCTTCATACATACCGTCTGTCTCTGTCATCTCTCGGATGTAAGGCTTTGCGCGTTGTCATCAACTTTCTTGTACTCTTGTCCATTTCTTTGAGATTCCCCCTCGTCCATTTTTAGAATTGTCCCAAGTATCTTATTAGGGGGACTGCCTAGTGTTTATTCCTTTGATAAGAATTCATTATTATTATTATTATTATTATTATTATTATTATTATTATTATTATTCATAAACATCGTTTTCGTTGGTTCATCATTCGTACTTTTTATATTATGTTTATTTTTTCTGTTTATTTCTTCTTTCGTAATTCTTAGTCTGGTATAAAACCCAGTTTCATTTTGGCGGGGTGTTTGCACAACGACAATATTGAAAATATTCCAAGACTGAATAACAACGACAAAAAAAAAGAAGGAAAAAAAGGAAATTAAATTCTTTTCTAGATGAAAAGTTTATTGCTTGAGAGAGAGAGAGAGAGAGAGAGAGAGAGAGAGAGAGAGAGAGAGAGAGAGAGAGAGAGAGAGAAAACAGAAAAAAAAGGAAAAAAAGAAAGTAAAAAAAATCCACTCAAATGAATTCCATGTCAATTTGGGATAAAAGGGAGCCCCACAAAATACCCCCATACCACAGTGATTCAGTGCACATTTATAGCAGAATCCATGATACCAATCCATATTAACAATCCATAATTGGTTTGGGATCCAGGATTTATAAATTAATTATAATCCACGTTTTATTGACGAGAATGCAGATTAACAAAGATCGAGGATGATCTATAATGCAAGCAGAAATATCGATAATGATCTATAACAGTAGAATATTCATAGACGTCACAATGATCACAAATATGGATTATATATAGATGCAAATCGATCGATGACATCATTGATATATATTTTATTTATCTTAGTTTCTTAAAGAACATTATTTTATTTCATACATTTTATCCATTTTACCTATATGGCTTTTATCGATTTTAAAAACAGAGTAATGTCGGCTAAATTGAGCGTATAACACTTATTAACTTAAAATTGAGTGCATAATTCTGATAAACTTAAAATTGAGGGTATAACGCCCATCAACTTAAAATTGAGCGTATAACGCTTATTAACGTAAAAACAAGCGTATAACACTTATTAACTTAAAATTGAGGGTACAACTCTGATGAACATAAAATTGAGTGTATAACACTTATTAACTTAAGATTTAGTGTATAACTCATTAACTTAAAATTGAGCATATAATACTTATTTACTTAAAATTGAGCGTATAACAGTCATAAACTTAAAGTTGAGCGTATAACACTCATAAACCTAAAATTGAGCGTATAACACTTATTCACTTAAAATTGAGGGTATAACTCTGATAAACTTAAAATTGAGCGTATAACACTTATTCACTTAAAATTGAGGGTATAACTCTGATAACCTTAAAATTGAGCGTATAACACTTATTCACTTAAAATTGAGGGTATAACTCTGATAAACTTAAAATTGAGCGTATAACACTTATTCACTTAAAATTGAGGGTATAACTCTGATAAACTTAAAATTGAGCGTATAACACTTATTCACTTAAAATTGAGGGTATAACTCTGATAAACTTAAAATTGAGCGTATAACACTTATTCGCTTAAAATTGAGGGTATAACTCTGATAAACTTAAAATTGAGCGTATAACACTTATTCACTTAAAATTGAGGGTATAACTCTGATAAACTTACAATTGAGCGTATAACACTTATTCGCTTAAAATTGAGGGTATAACTCTGATAACCTTAAAATTGAGCGTATAACACTTATTCACTTAAAATTGAGGGTATAACTCTGATAAACTTAAAATTGAGCGTATAACACTTATTCGCTTAAAATTGAGGGTATAACTCTGATAAACTTAAAATTGAGCGTATAACACTTATTCGCTTAAAATTGAGGGTATAACTCTGATAAACTTAAAATTGAGCGTATAACACTCATAAACATAAAATTGAGTGTATAACACTTATTAACTTAAGATTTAGTGTATAACTCATAAACTTAAAATTGAGCATATAATACTTATTTACTTAAAATTGAGCGTATAACAGTCATAAACTTAAAGTTGAGCGTATAACACTCATAAACCTAAAATTGAGCATATGACACTTATTAACTTAAAATTGAGGGTATAACTCTGATAACCTTAAAATTGAGCGTATAACACTCATAAACATAAAATTGTGTGTATAACATTTATTAACTTGAAATTGAGTGAATAACAATCATAAACTTAGTTTAATGGTATATCAACCTACGTGGCTTATTTGATTTCAAAGCCATCCTTAAAGAAGAACTGTAATGATGTGTTATTTAACCCATGTGTCTATGTTTATATGCATATATGTATGTGAATGTAATCGGTTAAAATTTCTGCTGTGGTGTTAAGGAGTCAATATGAAGACACACAGACAAGAGAAGTAGGTTGAAACAAATATATTTCAATAACAGAACAAATATACAGAATTACAGTGGTTATACAACAGGCAGTTTAGAGATTATCAGTATTTATCGCATGTTCCACCAACCGGACGAGTGTAGCACAAGGCTTCTTTTAGGTGGATCCAGGCGCAGGCCCGTAGCCCAGACATGCCTGCCAGCTCCAAAAATGCCTCGGGCCTTGTCGGCATTCTCCTAAGAACGCCAGGTGATAAACCTAGCCCCTCCAAGGAGGGTCAAAGCCTGAGCAAACGGCCCTCTGAGGGCCTATCAAGACGCATCTCGACCGACTGCCCCTGGAATCAGGACACAACCAACCAGATCCGCACACTGATAAAACGCGGCCGACCGAAGTGGGTCCCAGCCAAGCGCCTCCCAGGGAGTAGTGCATATGCTCCACTCTGCTTACCATGTAGGTAGGTACCATAACAGTTTATTTGTTTAATGGCATATCAACCTATGTCGGTTTTTTAATGCCAAGACCATGCCTGTAGAAGAATAGCAGTGGTACAATTCAACATAGCTGGGAGAATAAGAAGGTTCATGCCTTTCCCAAGTGTATTGTCCGAAAATGAACGTAATAGCATGACTGGAGTTCGAACTTGCTTACTACGATTCCACAATCCAGCACGTTAGTCACTACACCCTTATACAGTATAAATAGATAAGTACACCTCTACCATTTCCTAAAATGAAAATTTAATTTACTTATAAATAATTGATGTCTAATTACTATTATTTCTACAATTAAAACGGTAGCTATTAGTTATAACTAAAGACTACAGCATTGAAACTGTAACACAAAATAAAACTATAACATCTTTGTAACCAAAAATAAAGCTACAAAATCTCTGTAACCAAAAATAAAAAACAACATGACTGTAACTAAAAATAAACGTACAACATCTCTGTAACCCAAAAATAAAGCTACAACATCTCTGTAACCTCAAAATAAAACAACAAGACTGTAACCAAAAATAAAACTACAACATTTCTGTAACCCAAAATAAAACAAGACTGTAACCAAAAATAAAACTACAACATTTCTGTAACCCAAAATAAAACAACAAGACTGTAACCAAAAATAAAACTACAACATTTCTGTAACCCAAAATAAAACAAGACTGTAACCAAAAATAAAACTACAACATTTCTGTAACCCAAAATAAAACAACAAGACTGTAACCAAAAATAAAACTACAACATTTCTGTAACCCAAAATAAAACAACAAGACTGTAACCAAAAATAAAACTACAACATTTCTGTAACCCAAAATAAAAGTACAACATATCTGTAACCAAGAATTAAGTTACAACATCTCTGTAACCTCAAAATAAAACAACAAGACTGTAACCAAAAATAAAACTACAACATTTCTGTAACCCAAAATAAAAGTACAACATATCTGTAAACAAGAATAAAGTTACAACATCTCTGTAACCAAAAATAAAACAACAACATCTCTGTAATCAAAAACAAAATTGCAACATCTCTGTAACCAAAAATAAAACTACAATATCTCTGTAACCAAGAAAAAAAACAACAACATCTCTGTAACCAAGAATAAAATTACATCATCTCTGTAACCCAAAATAAAAGTGCAACATCTCTGTAACCCACAATAAAGTTACAACATCTCAGTAACCAAAAATAAAACTACAATATCTCTGTAACCAAGAATAAAACAACATCTCTGTAACCAAGAATAAAATTGCAACATCTCTGTAACCCAAAATAAAAGTGCAACATCTCTGTAACCCAAAATAAAAGTGCAACATCTCTGTAACCAAGAATAAAATTGCAACATCTCTGTAACCCAAAATAAAAGTGCAACATCTCTGTAACCCAAAATAAAACTACATCTCTGTAACCTAAAATAAAAATGCAACATCTCTGTAACCCAAAATAAAACTACATCTCTGTAACCCAAAATAAAAGTGCAACATCTCTGTAACCCAAAATAAAAGTGCAGCATCTCTGTAACCCAAAATAAAATTGCAACATCTCTGTAACCCAAAATAAAAGTGCAACATCTCTGATACCCAATATAAAACTACAACATCTCTGTAACCCAAAATAAAAGTGCAACATCTCTGTAACCAAAAATAAAAGTGCAACATCTCTGTAACCCAAAATAAAACTACAACATCTCTGTAACCCAAAATAAAAGTGCTGCATCTCTGTGACCCAAAATAAAATTGCAACATCTCTGTAACCAAAAATAAAAGTGCAACATCTCTGATACCCCCCAAAAAACTACGACATCTCTGTAACCCAAAATAAAAGTGCAACATCTCTGTAACCAAAAATAAAAGTGCAACATCTCTGTAACAAAAAATAAAAGTGCAACATCTCTGTAACCCAAAATAAAAGTGCTACATCTCTGTAACCCAAAATAAAACTACGACATCTCTGTAACCCAAAATAAAAATGCAACATCTCTGTAACCCAAAATAAAAGTGCAACATCTCTGTAACCTAAAATAAATGTGCAACATCTCTGTAACTCAAAATAAAACTACAACATATCTGTAACCCAAAATAAAAGTGCAACATTTCTGTAACCCAAAATAAAAGTGCAACATCTCTGTAACCCAAAATAAAAATGCTACATCTCTGTAACCCAAAATAAAAGTGCAACATCTCTGTAACCCAAAATAAAAGTGCAACATCTCTGTAACCCAAAATAAAACTACAACATCTCTGTAACCCCAAAAAAAAGTGCAGCATCTCTGTGACCCAAAATAAAATTGCAACATCTCTGTAACCAAAAATAAAAGTGCAACATCTCTGATACCCCCCAAAAAACTACGACATCTCTGTAACCCAAAATAAAAGTGCAACATCTCTGTAACCCAAAATAAAAGTGCAACATCTCTGTAACCCAAAATAAAAGTGCAACATCTCTGTAACCAAAAATAACAGTGCAACATTTCTGTAACCAAAAATAAAAGTGCAGCATCACTGTAACCCAAAATAACAGTGCAACATCTCTGTAACCCAAAATAAAAGTGCAACATCTCTGTAACCCAAAATAAAACTACATCTCTGTAACCCAAAATAAAAGTGCAACATCTCTGTAACCCAAAATAAAAGTGCAACATCTCTGTAACCCAAAATAAAACTACATCTCTGTAACCCAAAATAAAAGTGCAACATCTCTGTAACCCAAAATAAAACTACATCTCTGTAACCTAAAATAAAAATGCAACATCTCTGTTACCCAAAATAAAACTACATCTCTGTAACCCAAAATAAAAGTGCAACATCTCTGTAACCCAAAATAAAAGTGCAGCATCTCTGTAACCCAAAATAAAATTGCAACATCTCTGTAACTCAAAATAAAAGTGCAACATCTCTGATACCCAAAATAAAACTACAACATCTCTGTAACCCAAAATAAAAGTGCAACATCTCTGTAACCAAAAATAAAAGTGCAACATCTCTGTAACCCAAAATAAAACTACAACATCTCTGTAACCCAAAATAAAAGTGCAGCATCTCTGTGACCCAAAATAAAATTGCAACATCTCTGTAACCAAAAATAAAAGTGCAACATCTCTGATACCCCCCAAAAAACTACGACATCTCTTTAACACAAAATAAAAGTGCAACATCTCTGTAACCAAAAATAAAAGTGCAACATCTCTGTAACAAAAAATAAAAGTGCAACATCTCTGTAACCCAAAATAAAAGTGCAACATCTCTGTAACCCAAAATAAAACTACGACATCTCTGTAACCCAAAATAAAAATGCAACATCTCTGTAACCCAAAATAAAAGTGCAACATCTCTGTAACCTAAAATAAATGTGCAACATCTCTGTAACCCAAAATAAAAGTGCAACATCTCTGTAACCAAAAATAAACGTGCAACATCTCTGTAACTCAAAATAAAACTACAACATATCTGTAACCCAAAATAAAAGTGCAACATTTCTGTAACCCAAAATAAAAGTGCAACATCTCTGTAACCCAAAATAAAAGTGCAACATCTCTGTTACCCAAAATAAAACTACGACATCTCTGTAACCCAAAATAAAAGTGCAACATCTCTGTAACCAAAAATAAAAGTGCAACATCTCTGTAACCAAAAATAAAAGTGCAACATCTCTGTAACCCAAAATAAAAGTGCAACATCTCTGTAACCCAAAATAAAAGTGCAATATCTCTGTAACCCAAAATAAAAGTGCAACATCTCTGTAACCCAAAATAAAACTACGACATCTCTGTAACCCAAAATAAAAGTGCAACATCTCTGTAACCCAAAATAAAAGTGCAATATCTCTGTAACCCAAAATAAAAATGCAACATCTCTGTAACCCAAAATAAAAGTGCAACATCTCTGTAACCCAAAATAAAAATGCAACATCTCTGTAACCCAAAATAAAAGTGCAACATCTCTGTAACCAAAAATAAACGTGCAACATCTCTGTAACCCAAAATAAAACTACAACATCTCTGTAACCCAAAATAAAAGTGCAACATTTCTGTAACCCAAAATAAAAGTGCAACATCTCTGTAACCCAAAATAAAACTACGACATCTCTGTAACCCAAAATAAAAGTGCAACATCTCTGTAACCAAAAATAAAAGTGCAACATCTCTGTAACCCAAAATAAACGTGCAACATCTCTGTAACCCAAAATAAAACTACAACATCTCTGTAACCCAAAATAAAAGTGCAACATTTCTGTAACCCAAAATAAAAGTGCAACATCTCTGTAACCCAAAATAAAAATGCTACATCTCTGTAACCAAGAAAAAAAGTCAACAACATCTCTGTAACCCAAAATAAAAGTGCAACATCTCTGTAACCCAAAATAAAAGTGCAACATCTCTGTAACCCAAAATAAAAGTGCAACATCTCTGTAACCCAAAATAAAAGTGCAACATCTCTGTAACCAAAAATAAAAGTGCAACATCTCTGTAACCAAAAATAAAAGTGCAACATCTCTGTAACCCAAAATAAAAGTGCAACATCTCTGTAACCCAAAATAAAAGTGCAATATCTCTGTAACCCAAAATAAAAGTGCAACATCTCTGTAACCCAAAATAAAACTACGACATGTCTGTAACCCAAAATAAAAGTGCAACATCTCTGTAACCCAAAATAAAAATGCAACATCTCTGTAACCCAAAATAAAAGTGCAACATCTCTGTAACCAAAAATAAAATTACATAGATATTATAAATGAATAGTTCTAATATTTGGACTGTTACACATTGATATATTTAATAACAGTGCTTGATAATAGATAATACCAAGTACTATCAGTTTTCATTATATAATCTTCAACTGGAAATAATATAATCCAGGTATCATTGTTTTAGAAGAAAATTAATCTTTTTCTTTAATACAAAATTATTTGTGATATACGTATTTATGTGTGATATTATGAATACAAGATAAACTTTGTGTGAGGTCTCTCACAATTTCATCAATATCCCATGTTTTCCTTTTCCCATGTTGATTAAAGATTTTCACCTGTCGAGCTTATGCAAAAATTTTTGTTTAATTGTGAGGTTGATTTACCATAATGTCTATTCGCCCTTAATCAGCCGTCCCAGAAATTCGGTTTCAGCTAATATTTACGGTGCATAATTATCTCCAAAATTAACAATAGTAATATACGGATACACAGTGAGGCAGTAATAATTGTTAGATATGACCCTATCAGATACTACCACTTCAGGTCAAAGTGGACCTGGGAGCGATGGCAATGAAAGAGTACTCCGCATTCGTCACATCTTCTTGGCTGGAGCCTCAGTATTAGATGGCTTAGTGTCATATCCAAAACACTCGTTGGTCTGGGAGTCTTACCCCTCTGCAGAGATGCAGTCTGTGTAACAGCTGAATAGGCTTTTGTTGTATACCGTAATACATATACAATTATATGCATAACATAATCAACCATAATATACGAACTTCAATGAACGAACACACTTCTTTATAAAAATAGAACTCTCACACTTTATTCTCGAAAGGGTTGATGTTGGTTATGTGAGAGAGGTGAGTTGGAGATGGGGACAGATTGCTACATATTGACCCCAAGTTCTTCTGACCATAGTAGCACTTCTTTCGCATTCTGGCTGGGCTGCTCAACCGTTGGTCACTGAGGGCCCAAGCCCTCTGTCTGGAGCTAGTTCTCACTCTGCTGGCATCCTATCTCCAACTGGAACCCCCCAAGCCGTTTGTGGCATCTGGTTATACAATTGTCTTACACCCACCTGCTTCCGCTTATTTCTCCGCTTATTTACACAGGTGCATCTCTTGATTGACGGCTCGGTCGAGGGTCAATATATAACACTTTCTGCCAGGGGGTAAGCCCCTCTAAGGAATATCCTGGAAAACATCTGATGTTGAGGCCCCAGCCCTGGAGGTTTAGGGAATGTGCAGTGCCTCTTCATTGCTACTACTTACAAGTTCACTGATTCAGTGGTTGTACCTGTTAGAGTCCCATGTATAGGTCAAATAGAAATATGTAATCATTTTCTGAACTTGAAACCATGTAACTGTTTAAAAAAAACTGATGTTAAATTGAATTATTAATGTTACATAGCAAGTCTTTGAAACATTTAAATTTAGCAAATAAAACTATAAGTGCTGGACTGCAATAGTTGAAACAATTTGGTTACGTGCCAGCAAGTAAGCTTTGGCTTGTTTGAAAGTCTTACTTGGAAGCTATTTGTTTTGAAATCATATATATTTAGTATATATATATATATATATATATATATATATTTACATATTTATATATATATATATATATTTACATATAAACATATATTTATATATATATATATATATTTACATATAAACATATATTTATATATATATATATATTTACATATAAACAGGATTTAGCATTAAATAACATACAATGATTGATGTCGTACCATAAAACCTAATCAAACCAAATCATATATATATATATATAGAGAGAGAGAGAGAGAGAGAGGATTTGGCATTAAATAACCTACAATGGTTGATATGTTATAAAAAACAACCAATATATATATATATATATATACATATATATATATATATATATATATATATATATACTAAGCTTTTTGCTTAGATGTCGCATCCAATGAGACTTGAACTCATTCATGAAAGCTTGTTAGTGTAGCTTGCTAAACATTACACCGTCAGAGGCGCCATAATATATATATATATATATATATAGTGGTAGAAAAGTAACTCCCTTCATTAAAAATCTTATAATTTATTTCTTAACTGTATTTTTTACAAGAAATGAATACGAGAAGAAAATAAAATAGGGGATTACTTTTCAATATATATATATATATATATATATATAGTAAGTAGGCCGACCGTAGTCAAGGGCAACCCGAAGGCTCTTCTTTTAATAACTACCGATGTTTAGGAGAGGGAGCTACCCCTTTCTTAGGAAATGGACATGGCAACTCGAATTTAAATTAAATGAGGGTGTTTGTATTTCACGTAAGGCTTGCCAAAGGTATGAACCCAACTATTCTCCCTCCAGCAATGGGTAGATTGGGCTCTTTGATCTTGTTTGGAATACAGTCTAGGAAAAGGAAAACTCTGTATTCAAAATATGCTAAACCCCGCTTAAAAATAGATCTTCCGTTATATCCAGCGGAAGGTGTTGGTGCATGGCGTATGTGTGTTTTTGTGTGTGTGTGTGTGTCTGAAACATTTTTTGATATGAAGGGAATCCGCACAGTAACAACTATTTTAATTCCCGTTACATCTTCAAATATTTTCATTTTAGGAAACTTGAAATAAGTCACGCTGGTCTTTGTCTAGTGAGTATTGAGAGGACAATTTATTTCTAAAAGAAGTATCGATGGTGGATTTATATATATTTTTTCAGATCAGTACCGACTTGTCTTGACAGCAGTCAACACGTTTAGACATATTCCTTTTGATATTAGTTGTTGAGCCATGTGCACGTTTCCATTTAAATTTTGAGGGAGTCCCTATTACGTAATGGCTAACCTACTGGACTGCGATATTATCGTGAGTTCGAACTTCAGTCGCGCTATTGTGTTCACTTTTGGATAAATACCCTTTTAGATTTCTGCACTGTTGTAGAGATAAAGTCTAGACGAGTCAGTGAGAGCTCTTTACTCTTTTTGAACCGCTGTCGGTAATAATTGTTAAAGCATTGGATGGTGTGTTTGGAGTACTTTTCAGTCTTACTCGGAAGAGAGGAAGTCTTCGTAGTTACGTGGCTAAGGTACTGGACTGTGACATTGAAGTAACCGAGTTCGAACTCCAGTTATGTTATTACGTTCATTTTCGGATTAATAACCTTGGGAAAGGCATGAACCCCCTTCTGTACCTCTTGCTATCGGTTAAATAGTATTACTGCTGTTCTTCTATAAGGATGGCTTAGGCATCAAATAACCCGCGATTGTTGGTACGCCATTAAACAAAGATATTAAATCATAAAAGATTTTAAAATTGCATTTTAAGCAAAAATATAACAACGCAAAATTGAGCATGGTAAATAATTGTGGATATATACTTTAGAATCAATCATATCCATTTGGAAATGAGAAATTGTAACTACATGTTTTATTTTGTGATGGCATATCAACCTTTGTCGGTTATTTAATGTCAAAGCTATTCTAGAAGAACAGTAGTTGTACTATTTAACCCATAGCTGGGAGGATAAGAGGTTTCATACCTTTCCCAAGGGTATTTGCCCGAAAGTGAACGTAATAGCGCGCCTGGAGTACGAACTCGCTTACTACGATTCCGCAGTCCATCGCTTTAACCATTACACCACGAGGACACCCCCAACAGTACTGGTACTATTTAACCCATATATGGGAGGATAAGGGGTTTCATACCTTTCCCAAGGGTATTTGCCCGAAAGTGAACGTTATAGCGCGACTGGAGTACGAACTCGCTTACTACGATTCTGCAGTCCATCGCTTTAACCATTACACCATGAAGACAAGAGAAATTGTAGATGTTTTTATATTACATATGACTATCATATTAAGTAGTGTTATGTATTAGGTTAATGAAAATTTTGAGAGGGAGTTTCCATAGCTTAATGTCTAATGTGCTGGACTGTGATATTCCTTTGAGTTTTAACTCCAGTCACCCTATGACATTCACTTTTGGACTAATACCCTTGGGAAAGGTATAAACCTTTTTACTCTCCCTTAGCATTTTGTTAAATAGTATCACTACTGTTCTTTACAAGGATCGCGACTAGAGTACGAACTCGCTTACTACGATTCCGCAGTCCATCAAGGTTGATATGCCGTTAAACAAAGAAATGAAAATCAAACCATTTAGATTTTTAAATTCTAACATCCAAGGATTTCGTCTCGATACTTTTTAATAATAATACCTCCCGGTATTATTCTACATGTCTACCAGTTCAAGTTCACTGGGGAAAAATTATTGTATTTTTTGTGTGATTTGACCCTCAAATTCACCGTAAAATTTTCATCTTTCGAAAACAAATGACATTTTATTGGTGGTCATTCTACATTGAATTAGTTTCAGAGAACAAAGTTAGAGTAAGGTTAGAATAATTTGGGGAATTTCGTGTTAATGACGAAATATTTAGAGAGGAGAAAGAAAGAAAGAAAGAAAGGGAGGAAACGGAATAACTAAATGACCGTCCCCCAAAGCGCTAGAAAAGAGGTATGTATACCTGTATAAAAGTAGAAGAAATATATATAAGCCTCGGCGACATGGTCTGCGTTAAACCTACTACCAAAATACAAAGCAAATCCACTCCAACTCTGGCAGAGTTCAAATAACGGTCAGCTTTATATTGTCTTTTACTATATTGTCATTTTAAAATGCATGAATGATTTTATTTTTTATTTGTAAAATCACTGCTATCTGTACTTTAAATACAAAGATAAATACTGTAATTCCAAGAAACAGTTAAACCTGGTCAACAGAAGCTAATACTATTGGACTTTATCAGAAACTGAAAACCTAAGTTAGCGTAAAATAGAATGCCTATTAGGATGCGAAGAACCATAAATAAGGACTCTGATAAAATTAAAAAAAAGAAAGTAATTGTGAACTTTAACTAAGTTAAAACTTAATATTGGCTGAAGTAGGAAGAAAGAAAGAGAATTCTTTTTCGAAAGCCATAGGAAGCAGCATGGTGGACGTAAAAGAGAGCGGATAAACCCACTGCCGGTTCAACGGCACGCCTAACCAGGATCTGGGCGTATGAATCCTACGGTTTAACGGCCAGGATCAAATTGTTCGATCGGGGAACTACTGCTGCTTATCTATAAGGGTGGCTTCTATAGATGAGAATAAAAACAGCCATGGAAAGATTACCAAAATATATAAATAATCATTTTAATAATGTAAAAATGTACTGAATGGCTTTGCCTACTTTATAAAATAAAATAGATTAAGAAATACGTGGTTGGTTAAAAATCAGTGAAAGCTCCCCCACCAAAATACCTGAAAATTAAAAAAGAAAGAATCAAAATGATATTTATTATTATTTTTTGAAAATTCTCAGCTGGCTTATTTTGGCTTTTACTTTCTTCTATAGATGTAGCAATGCACTCAGTTCAACCAGCGGTTCATCTCTGCAAATACACACTTTGTCGACGATAGATAAGATAAAAAACGAATCGGACTGAACAGAAGACAATGTTTTAAAAATAAAATAAAAAGAAATTTCAAAATAGATTTCTGATAAGAGATAAAAGTGTTTTGTTGTGTACAGCCATGAATGTCATCATGTCACGCTGGTAGCACGGATATCCCTGACCCTCTCTCGCCACTCCTCCCTATCGTTCATCGTCCTAGGCAGGTCTTCAGGACAACATCCCGTATCCTCACATAGCTGCTGAATGTATGTTCGTGCTGGTCGTCCTGCTTTTGCACGGCCATGTGTGGGGGTCCATAAGAGTACATCTCTAATGAGTTCGTCCCTGCTTCTCCAGCAGTGTCCTGCATGTCTTGTTCGTCTAACTTGAATAGTTTTCGTGATAGGAGGCAGGTGGCCGTACAGTTGGTGTCTTGTGGGGTGTCGCCGCCAGGACTTGTTCAAGATTGCACGCAGCATTCTTGTGTAATTGCCGTCTAGCTTCTTCTCCAGCCGTTTTGTTAGCGTCCATGTAGTGCACCCATATAGCAGTATCGATGTGACCGCTGCCTGAAAGAAACTGCGTTTCATTTTATCGGTTAGGTCTAATTTCCATATAATCGATAGCCTATTGATAGCTGTCCATGCTTTCGTTAACCTCGTGTCGATGTCCTTTTCGGTTGATTCGACGCTGCTTCCTAGGTAAGTGAATTTGTCTACTAGTTTAAGAGGGGTTCCGTCTCGAGTGGAGATGTCCCCCGTTTGATTATAGCACATATATTCCGTTTTGTGTGCATTAACATAGAGGCCTATGCCTGCGGCTGCTCGTTCCAAACTATGCAGTAGTGTTTCGGCTTGGTCGGGTGTATTTGCCAGTATTGTTATGTCATCGGCGTAGTCGGCGTCGGTAATTGTTTTTAAGCCATGAATGTAAAATTCCAATATACGTGATTTGAACGTTATGTCATTCACAAAAGTTTGCCGTAAGCCTATCTCGATATGATAAATATAATACAATTATTAATTATTACTTTACTCTTATGAGAGTTTTTCACACCAGCGTTAGCTGATGGTCTACTGGAGTTTGATTGAATGCAAGTCATCTCAAGTATCCAGGACTCTTCTCAGTATTCTAGCCGATTTTAATAATTTCACATTGCGTTAACGCCCTTGGGAAAGACATGAATCCATCTCTTCTCTCCTCAGCTATGAGTAAATAAATAGTTGGACAGACTGGACATTTTAGCCTTGGTGAGGCAACTTGTTTCGGAGAAGGAAAATTCTAAATTAAAAAAATGACCTTGTATCACACCCTGTACTTGACGGAGGGAGTAGATAAATGAAATGGTCTGCGAGTCTTGCTCATTAACCATTACACAACACTAGATTCCCAATGAATGTATGGGTGCTATAGTCTCTAAATATGGTTAAAATATCTAGATACAACAACATTATTCTTAGAACCACTCACACACGGACACACACACGGACACACAAATTTATATGTCCCATATACGTTAAATAGTATGCATATACTTAGCTGAAATGCAAACACAAAATGGAGGCTATCGTCATAGGAAATGGATACGACGTCCCAAGTTCAAAACCTGGACGAGGCTGCATTTGACCTTGTGCTTATACCCGTTGGAAAACTCAACTATTCTGACTTACAGTTATGGGTAAATAGTAGGGTAGACTGCTATGGCAACCGATCAAGGAGAAGGAAAACTCTGAATTAAAACCTGTTAAACTTCGCTTAAAAATTGACCTCGTGTCACATCTTGCTTGTACGGAGGGGTTGGGTAAATACATACTTTGCTGAAATCGAGTCTCGATTCGTGCACGGCCCCGACCATAAAACGGCTTTGTGCCATATTCTGATACGGTGGAATGTCAGATAAATCGCACTCGACTGAATTCGAGTTGTATTCCAACTAAGTCATCATTTGATGATGAGCCTGAAGTCAGACATGTTTTCAGGATTGGAACCCCATTATTATTGGTCCAAGGCATCCTAGTTCTATCTTTCAATAATACGAGACTTTGTCGATAGAAAAATCCCTATCGTGTTAGTTAACATATGTCTATTACATCCACTTGATACATCATATTTAAAAACAATGTGACTGTTTATCAGTAAAATAAGCAGATATTAAACATTTAATAGTATTAGATTTAGACTTTGGCCGTTAGTAGGTTAGGCCGTTGTGGGGCTAAAATATAGGGTTGTGTTTGGCAAGAATAGCTTTCGAGAGGTTTTATGGTTTTACACTAACATAAATTTCATTGCTACGAGCTATTTTTGCAAAATTATAACACACATAAAAATCGGATCATTATAGTATGGATACTCCTATTTTATATGCAAGATTATTATGTATAATAATGAATGTATGACATTTCTGTATATTTCTTTATTTCTTTGTCCATAACTTTTCAAACTAAAACAATTACACATAAAATCAACAAGTGGATTCTGTCCTGATTTGAACATTTAACTTGGAAGTAAGCTGGCAAGTAACGCATCAGCTATACTAACAACTTGCCACTAAAACAGCAAGATTAAATTAACATGTAAATACTAATTTTGGCCGAGCGCCCTGCAATTACATTCTTATCCTTGGTAGGATTTTTTAAATTCATACATAAATAACCCCGTCATTTTTGCGGTACTATGTTCATCATCATCATCATCATCATCAGTCGTACTAACTGCACGGATTTTCCTGACTCTCTCTCTTCATCTGTCCCTATCATCTATCGCCCCGGGCAGGTCTTTCAAACTACATCCTGTGTCTGCGCTGAGCTGCTGTAGGTAAGTTCTAGCTAGTCAGCTAACACTAGCACGTCTATGTGTTGGGTCCATTGAAGAACATCACTTATGAGTTCGTTCTTGCTTCTCCTGCAGTGTCCTGCATGTACTATATTAGTTAATATATAATCCCACATTAACAGAAATCTATCTATCTATCTATCTATCTATCTATCTATCTATCTATCTATCTATCTATCTATCGCAGTCCATTCATATCTATCTATCTATCTATGATGCTTTTCAAAAGAGTTGAGTTGGATACAAAATAAGACTTATCCTGCATCTTACTCAAGTAATGTGCCTTGGAGCCCATCTCTCGCTTGGTTTGGTTTTCTTTCTTCTAAACCGATTGCTTTATCAAGGTTAGAGAGCACAGTCTGCCCTACTATTAACCCATACCTGAAGGTTAGAATAGTTGGATTCAAATATTTCACAGAAGTATTAGCAGTATGTGAAATACAAATAGCCTGGTTCAGGATTTGAACTCGAGTTGCCCTGTCCACTTCCGACGGTGATAACAGTTACGGCACTGGTTGAGAATAAAGTAAAGTTGGCGACCATAGCCGAGGGCGACCAGAAGACTCCCTTTTCAGTAGCAACTACACCAAGGTGTAGGGGAGGGCACAACACCTACCGCTGGATTACTCTACTTTACCCTTGATACATACCTTATAATGCTGAGTGTTAAGCAAGGCGGCATGAAGTACCATTTTTTTAGTCTTTGGTGTGACTCGACCAGAGATTGAACCCTGGTCTCCGGGGTCATTGGCGAACACTAAGTCCTTAATCAAAACCAAAACTTGATGAGTTCCGAACATAAACTATTGATACGAATTTTACCGATACGTTCCTTTGTAATTGTTGAATTATCTACATCTTATAACCTAATATTGATATTAACAGTTCATACATTCAGTTTAACCAGCAAGCATTGATTTATCGCGAAAATTTCCCGCAGATATTTGTGTAGCTTCAGGTAAAAAATTTTAAATGTATAATCGTATATAATTTCGCTTTATGAATACTACTACTCCTCCTCCTCCTCCTACTACTACCAAAATATTAAACGAATAAAGCAAACTAACAAAAGGGAGCATAAGACTAGGCATTACTAGATGGAGAAGCCAATCCATTGAGAATTGTGCAAGAGATTGAAATTTGACCATACTATTGAACGCTATATACACAAATCAGAATCCGTCTTGAGAATGAGACGCTTAATCTTGGATAACCGCTCGAAAAGGTTTTGAATTTGAATTTGAATTTTTCCTCTGAAAGGTTATCGCCAATAACTCAGTCGTAATATCAACGATAGAACCTGTCTAACTTGAGAAGGAAAATAAAGCCATTCATGTAACTATGAAAGGAGGCCACAGGTAAATATTCAAATAGCTACCAATTGTAATAACACCTGTCACATCAATGCCAAAGATTACAAGTCAGCAGAAGGAGTTCTGAACAGGTATGCTAAAATACCTACAAATTGTGTAACAACAGTTTCCCCTAAAATTAAGTCTGTTGTGTGTCAAATTTGTGTCAGAGACTATTAAAATCTTATTGATTTAAAAAGCTATATTTATTCGTAACGTGGTTAATTATTCTTTTACAAAATTATATCATTTGATGGTCATACTCGGATCCGAAGTGGAAACAATGTATGTATGTATGTATGTATCTATCTATCTTCTTAATAAGACCCTTGCGATCCTCCCACTATTCATGATAATCCAGTTATAATTTTGATATCTCTCTCCCTCTCTCTCACATACACAAGATATAGAGATATGACATGATGTATATATATATATATATATATATATATATATATATATATATATATAAAACACCTCCGCACGACCAAGATTCGACACAAAGTCAATTTTTTAGCAAAGTTTAACAGGTTTGAATTCAGTTTTCCTTCTCCTAAACTGGTTGTCATAACAAGGTTAAAGAATAGTCTGCCCTACTATTTACCGATAGCTGGAGGGAGAATAATTAGATTCGTACCTTTCCCAAGCGTATTAGCGTTATGGGAAATACAAACGGCGTCGTTCAAGATTTGAACACGGGCCACCATGTCCACTTCTTACGATGATAACCATTACACCACAAGTGCCACTATATAAAGATCGTATCTAGGGATCATCTCTCTCTATATATATATATATAAATATATATATAAGTAGACGTAAAGTTTACGACCGTATTCGATGGCTACCCGAAGGCTCCCTTTTCAATAGCTTCTATACTGAGGTGTAGGGGAGGGCGTTATTGCTTTTCTACTTCACACTTGTTCTGTAACTTATAAGGCTGAATGTTTAGGAGGCATCCTATACCATTTTTTGAGTCTTTAGTATGACTCGACCTGGGATTGAATCCCGGTCTCCCGGGTCATTGGCGATCACGCTACCCACCAGACCAATGGGGCCTATGGTTAGAGTGTTCGTCAATAACCCGGGAGACTGGGGTTCAATCATTGGTCGAGTCATACCAAAGATTAAAAAAATAGTACTTGATAATTGTGAAGTGGAGAAAGGAGTAGCGCCCTTTCAACACATCGGTGTAGTAGCTATTGAAAAGGGAGCCTTCCGGTCGCCATCGACTGCGGTAGCAACTTTACTTTTACTTATATATATATATATATGTATATATATATATATATATATATATATATATATAATTCTAAGTTAAAATCCCTAACTCTGCCAAGATCAGTCCCAAACTAGACAAAGTACCTGGCATTCCATGTTTTACCTGACGTTCAAGCCGGGTTCGAGGTTTAAAGTAAATCGTCTAGTCCTAGGATGCTTTATCTCCAAGTAGTACCTGTTTAGCGGAGCTGAGTTTGATTGCTTGGCGCTTGAGGCACCCTTGAAGAGAACAACCGAAGGGACCAAGCATTTTTTGTAAATGGGCACCCAAAAGTCTCGATTCGTGTACCCATCTCGAATCTAATTTGGTGGGTAGGAAGCCGGATAAATTATACCTGTCTTGAACCTTGAAGAGTAAGTGTTTGTATGGAGTTGAGCTAACATGGTTGTAAAAGAAAAAAAAAATGAATGCAGCCATGACAAAGAAAAGTATTTATCTCGTAGAACAATAATAATGCAGTGTTGAAGCTAGAGTACATATCATATTTACCAAACCCTCCGCTCGGGCAGGATATGACACAAGGTCAATTTTTTAAGCGGAGTTTAACAGGTTTGAATTCAGAGTTTTCCTTCTCCTAGACTAGTTGCCTCACCAAGGCTGAAGAACCTAGTCTGCCCTACTATTTACCCATAGCTGGAGGTACATACTAGAGTACATATCGTCCGCGGCAGCCCATAACTTTGCATTTCTCGCCTCTGTTATATACGTTTACACAGGCTTCGTCCCACCCAAGCTATCCTGGCACTAAAATCTCCTGATCCACGGATACCACAAAAAAGTATGTATGCATATATGTGTGCGTGCGTGTGTGTATGTGTGTGTGTGTGTGTGTGTGGGTGTGTGTGTGTATGTATGTGCGCGCACGCGACAACATGCGTGCGTGTGTGAAATCCTATGGGATGATACTTTTATTTACAGTTCTTATAAGGTTATTAAAAGAACTTTTAAGAACAGTTGACATTACTTATACAATTATTATCCCATATGATTTCACACATACACACACGCATGTTGTCGCGTGTATACACACACACACACACACACACATACATACATACATACATACATCCAGACTGACCCAGTCGGTTAAGGCTGCAGAATACACCGACTGCATCTCTGCAGAGGAGTAAGACGTCCCTAACGAGTGTCTTGGATATGACACTAAAAACAATCTGATGGTGAAGCTTCAGTAATGCAGAGTACTCCTTTATGGCCATGGCTCTCAGGTCCACTCTGGCCGGGAGTGGTAGCATCTAATAGAGTCCTATCTATGGTTCAAACTGAATCAAACTGTGTACTTATGCTAAACTGAATTGTTTGAAATAGAACTGTTTTTGACATTTAAAATGTGTACTTATGCAGAACTAAATTGTTTAGAATAAAAATATTTATATGTATAAAATGGATTTTGTATAAAATAACCTTCAATAATTGATATGCCATAAAATTTAGCGTAACCAAACCATACATACATACATACATACATACATACATACATACATAAACAAACACAAACACACAAACGCACGCATACAAACACACACATATATACACAAACATTCACACAAACAATATCACATTCACACATAGATACGCATATAAGCACACATATACCCATATGTCCATTCAAAAATATATGTACACATAAAGACAGGCATGTTAAAATATATCAATTCATTCGTTTTGTATATATTTTCGTTAAGCAAGAACAAATTGTTTCTCATTCTTAATACAAATTATGTCTGTCAAGTCTCTAACTTTTAAACCATATTACTAAATCTTACAACAATTGGCCTGTTGTGTTTTTTGTTCGTCTATCTATCAAGAATAGTCTCCAAATTTTCTATGGTTACAAATTCTATGAACGTTGACCTTTTGACAACGTTTATTAACACTTAAGTCTTTACACAAACATAGTTTGGTGTCATACATATGTTTATTGCCACAATAAATTGTGGACGTTTGAACCTTCGCAAGACGTTTATTAACGTTCTCGGATTTTTCACACATCTCTTAAAATCACTCTACCTGGAAATACACTTGTAGGACAGGTTTTCAGCTATTTTCTAATGATTTATTAACGCAAGATGCTAATTTCAAACTTCATCAACAAATCCTTATATTGATCGGTCTCTGAAAAACCGCATTAGAGACTGTTTTTTCTGCTTTGCCATAGTTTATTTACTTTTTAAAATGTGGTTTGGTCACATGTAAGATTTTTTTGTCGTCTGGTCACCAGTTTAAGTGCCAAGGAAACAGACGTGTACGACTTAGCTTAGATAGGAAATTTCAATCAGACAAATGACTAAACATTTGAACTTCAAAAACTTATTGATATTTGATAAGAAAATAAAACGTTTGAGAAACGTCTCAATAGAAAATAGGTTTTATAATTTTTTTTTAAATTAAAAGGCGTATCCATTTATATGTTTATAAAAATTTTCAAACCTGTTTGTCATTTCTGAGTAAAAATATTTTAAAATCAAAAAAGTCAATTAATATAGTTAATATAAATTAAGAATTATGAATGAGAAATTAAAAAAAAATCTTGTTTTTGAATGGCATAAAAGAAAAAAAAATTGAATAAAGAAAATCTTATCAATGATGCATGGAGTAAAAAGGGGTTTAAAATTTTACAAGATACTCTCCAAATGTTCAGGGAATTTGAAAAGAGTGACCAATCAACTTACACCGGATTTTTCAATTATCTCTCAATATCATTACTCCAGGAAATAAACAGTATCGTTTTTCGAATAGTATTTTTTTCTTTTTCTGAGAAAGCCATTTTATGTCTTCTAAAAAAAAAAAAAAAAACAAAAAAAGAAAAATTGTGTATCTCATGACCACATTCTGAATCATGACACAAATTCACGCGCGAAAACACACACACACACACACACACACACACACACACACACACACACACACACACACACACACACACACACACATTTCTTTTCAAAACAGTTTCAAAGATATTCGTTTTGTTTTCTTTGTTTTATGGCATATCAACATTCATTGGTTATTGAATGCCAAAACCATCCTTGTAGATTCTACAATGTAGAACAACAGTGATATTATCTAACCCTCGGCTGAGGGATAAGGTTTGGTTTGTTTTCTTTGTTTTAGGGCATATCAACGTTCATGGGAGATATTCTAAATAATTCTAAAATATATCGACCTTTACAACTTTTAAGAAATAATTGGAAAATATTTCGTATGACGTTTACTTTCCATAGCATAATAAACAAGAAAAGAATTTTGCTAAAAGATGTTCCATTTAAAATCAAAGTATGCATCTTTATACCAATAAAATGATAATAAAATCGTTACTAATACAAAAGTTGATGCGATCTTCAATTTATTACATACTTTTTTCAGGAATTTTTTTATGGCAATTAAATGTTGATACAGATAATCCAAACTAAATTTCTACACCAGAGGATACTGAAAAAGTCTCGGTTTGATTCAGAAGAGTATGATCTTGAGGCATGAAACATACATGTTATTAAATTTTTGAGGTACATTTAGGATAACGATTCTGTCTTTGGAAATGGAATCAGCAATCTTGTTTCAAATCTTGGACGAAGGTGTTTGTGTTTCACTTTGCGCTAATGCATCTGGGAAAGGCGTGAAACCACCTCTTCTCCACTAGCTAGAAACAAATATTAGGCCAGATTGGGTTTTGTAGCCTTGGTAAGGCAATCAGTTTAGGTAAAAGAAAACTGAATTCAAACCTGCTTTACTCTGCATAAAATTGACCTTGTGTCACATCCTGTTATTAGTGGAGGGGTTGGGTAAATATATTCATATTATTCCGTGTATTCATCTTCCAGTGCAACTCACTTGACACATCGTTCCCTAGTTTTCCTCACCCTCCGTAAAAAAACAAAACGAAATTCTTTCTTCTATCCCACCGGAAAAACCAAAACCAAAAAAAAAAAAAACAAAACAAAAAAAAAACAAACAAACAAACAAAAAAAAACAACAAATAAAAAAAACAAAAAAAAAAGACAACAACAAGCAAACTTCCCCCGACCCCCTAAAAAACAAAAAAGAAAAAGAAAAAGCAAAACAAAAATAAAAAAAACAAAAATAAAACAAAAATACACACCCGCAAAATGAAAAAAAAAAACAAGCAAATAAACCAAGATAAAACAAACAAAAGTATAACAACAAACAAAAAGCAACAAACGTTTCCTTCTTGATTGGATCGAGAACTTCTTAGTATCTCCTTAACGTATATTTTGTAATAAATTTATATGTGTTTTTTTTTTGTAGACACAAACTAGTTTTCTGTCAAGTTTATTAAACTGACGTCATGAGAACATTGTTTTTGTGATCTCCTACGCTCTCCAAGCACCCCTTGCTATTTTAAAATCCCATAAAGGGGAGTTATTGGGCATGGTACCCTAATGACTTAAATGATAGGAAACATCTTTTCAATCTCCCGTCAAGTTGTTTGTTTGAGTAGTTTTCACTTGTTTATTGCAGTCCTAATATTTTGCAAATAGAAAATTAAGCCAAAAATGAAATTTCTTTCTATTTTTTTTTTTTTTGCTTTGTTCAGTTAGCGTTTATATCAATCAGTTCATAATAGATTATTGCAAGAAATGTTAGAGCTGAAAAACTAGTGTCAGGGTCAAGTGTATGATTTCAACAAATGAATTTAGCAGTTTGTGTCCGAATCTGCGTTCGTATTATGCATACTTGAGCTGAAGCTTCAAACATTTTTATTAGAGTAGCATCTTTCGTTTAATTTTTATTGGGGTGCCCTTATGGTGTAATGGTTAAAGCCATGGACTGCGGAATCGTATTTAATCGAGTTCGAACTCCAGTCGCGCTATTTATGTTCACTTCCGGCCAAATACTTTTGGGAAAGTTAAGAACCTCCGTATCCTCCCAGCTGTGGGTTAAATAATACCACTAGTATGATGGCTTTGGCACTAAATAATCTACAAAGGTTGATATGCCATTAAATAAACCAAATTATTTTTATTTGTTGAATCAGTATCAATCATTAATATTTATTAGTATTTATTTTCATCTTAATCTTTAATTGTTAAAAAAAATAGCAACTCACTCGTAACATTGATCTTCGACAAGTAGTAGTGCAGATCAAAAAAAAAAAAAAAAAAAGAAAAAAAAAAAAGAAAAAAATAAGTTCCCCGTGAGATTCGAACTCACATCTTTGAAGAAGCTAATTAAATGTATAGCTTCTCTACCAAACTGAACTAGAGAGGACCATTGGTTAGACAAAAGCCTCAAATTAAACCTTTTAACTTTATCTGTTAATTTTTTCTCAATCTTTTCTCACGTCTTATTTGTTGTTGTCATTATTTTTGACATTAGTAATTAATACATTTTAAATAAAATAAAATAAAAAAGTTAAAGGCGAAAGAAAATATTGTTCAATTAAAGACGAAAGAAAATATTGTTAAAAATCAAAACCAGGTTTTATAATATAAGACGAATATAAAGAATCTCTTTCAATTGTTCGAATTAAAAAAAAAAAAAGAGTGGCCATATTCAATAACTTTTTGGTTTGAAGATATAAAAAAGTATTTCTCAAAAAGAATTTAAAATCAATATCTTAGGTATAAAGAAACATTGCTCACAGTTGAGCAAGGAAGCAAGTGTAAAGGATTGGAAGCAAGTCTACTGTAATTAATCTCAGAGTTCCAAAAACTTTTGACATTGTGCCCGGGTGAGTTGAGTAAATATAAAGTAAATTTAGTGAGAAAAGAAAACTTATTTTTTACTGACTCCACAACCAACAACAACAACAACAAAAAATATTTTACTGACAATCAACTCCAAAAAAAAAAAATGTTGAGTTAATTCATAACAAGATATTTAAGTTAGTTCTCTCGATATCATGAAAAATAAATTTCCCCAGGAAATAACCGTACCCATCAACTACAGGGAAAATAGTTTAGGGTGAAGATTGCCAGGGTCAAGTTAAACTATTATGAGACTATATCCCGAGGGTTAAAGTTGACATTCAGTTGTGGAAAAAGGATTAGGAATTGACAGACTCAAACAGAGGAAAACAACCCACTTGCTTTACGTAAAAAGATGAAAACATTATTAAGGGCTCATAGGATAGAAAGAGGGTAAACAAAAGCGGGATAATGGTTGGAGTTATCGGACTTGTATAGTACTCTTCCAACACCTCGAGGGTTAAAGTTGATGAAATGGCACTGGCAGGATTTTTGTTAATTTCTAAAAAAACAAATTCTTACCTTTTCTAAAACACGAGATCAGTAAAAAGACATCATAATTTACAATCGATTTTCCTTCACATTGGCTTAATGAGTAGCGTGTTCGCCAATGGTCCGGGAGACCAGGGTTCAATCCCAAGTCGAGTCATACCAAAAACTCAAAAATGGCACTTGATGCCACCTTGTTTAAAACTCAGCATAATAAGGTAAGGATCAAGGGTAAAATAGAGCAATCCAGGGAATGGTGTTGCGCCCTCCCCTATACCTCGGTGCAGTAGCTATTGAAAAGAGAGCCTTCGGATCACCCTTAACTAAGGTCGCCAACTTTATTTGTTTTATCGTTAGTGAGAGTCTTGATTAAAATTCAGATTTTAAATAAATTTCCGTTTTCTTATATCTGTCGTAAAACAAATAGTGGATTTCCCAGGTGCAGGGTCTATTGCATGGCTGAGTAATTTGGCTCTTGGCATACATCAGTTCTGTGCGAACACAGGACACAGTCTAGAGGACCAACCAGGAGCAATGAACGAGAGAGAGAGAGAGCTCTGTATTATCAGTATAACTAGGTGTTGCTGTCATAAAGATGGCGGCATATAAAGAATTGATATTTTGTTGAGTCCTTACTATAATAAGATTTTAATTCATGATTCTTTAAATATATATATATATATATATATATATATATATATATATATATATATATATATAGGTGTGTTCTATGAAATATAACTATGAAAATTTATCATCGAACTCGGGTTCTTTGTAAAATGGCATGTCAACCTTTGTGGGTTATTTAATAACAAAGCCATCCTTTGAAGAAGAACAGCAGTGGTACTATTTAACACCCTGCTGGGAGGGGGGATCTGAGAGTTCATAACTGTACCCAAAGGTATTAGTCTGAAAGTGAACGCAATAGCGCGACTGGAGTTAGAACTTGCTTACTACGAATTCGTAGTTCAGTAAGTTAGCTACTACGTCACAGGAACTCCCCCACACATTTATTTTGAACCATGAATAGGACATTCAGCGAGAATCGAACTCATTACACCCTGTCAGTTTAGCTTACTAGATAATTACACCAAAGTGCGTTATTATTCTTTACTAAGTCGCAACTAGTTTGGCACAAGGTCAGAAGTATGGAGCTCCCAGTGAGAATTCAATGGGCGTAGCTAGTTCAACATTACATCATGCGAGGTACTTTACAGGAATCGTTTAGTTTGGTTTTATGGCATATCAACCATTGTTGGTTATTCAATGCCAAATCATCTTTATACATATACATTAAATATATAGGATTTGGTTTGGTTGGGTTTTATGGCATATCAACCATTGTTGGTTATTCAATGCCAAATCTGGTTTATTCATATTTATTAGATATATATGATTTGTGAACATAAGTCAACCAAGTTAAATAGTTCTAAGTATTGTAGTGTATCAAAAGCAATTTAATTAAACATCAGTCATTTATTTATACACAGTTAAATGATCAAACAGTTCTATTTTAAACAATTGAATTTAGCATAAGTCATTAATTTGGACACAGTTTACTTGTCAAAGAGCACTATTTGACCATTAGATAGGACCCTATCAGTACTACCACTCCGAGACAGATTTGACCTGGGAGCGATGGCAATGAAGGGGTACTCCTAATCCCTTAAAGCTTCAACATTATTGGAGCCTCAACATCAGATGGTTTAGTGTCATATCAGGACACTCGTTGGAGGGCGAGTCTTACCCTTCTGCAGAGAAACAGTCGGTGTCGTCCTACTGTTTCAGTCAACTGGGCTGTACTCCACAGTGAGTCAACCTGTATTTTACTTTTGTCATTATACATTTAGTTGTTATTTTCTCTGTTTTGCTTAGTTTGGTACGTATGTTTACAGTGCCTGGCATTGCTAAGTAGTCACCCATCTCAAAACTGAACAGGATCATCACTGTTTAACCTCAATGATTCGATAGTAACCGATGTTTCGATCGTGACTTGATCGAAACTTTTTGAGTACTAGAGACAAAATATATGTACAAATATACGTAGCATTTTATAATATTTGAGATAAGTATCTTGTAATTTTGCGAATACTACAAATAGAAAATAACTTTTGTCTGAATTCATACAATCAGAAGATATCAAGAATTGTAAAAAAGTAAAGCTGGCAACCGTAGTCAAGAGCAACCCGAAGGCTCCTTTCCCAATAGCTACTACACTGAGGTGTAGGAGAGGGCGCTACTCATTTCCCTGGATTGCTCCTTGATACGTACCTTTTAATGCTGAGTGGTAAGCAGGGAGGTATCAAGTACCATTCTTTTAAGTCTTTGGTATGACTCGACCTGGGATTGAACTCCGGTTTCCCGGATCATTAACGAACAATGTACCCACTTGACCAATGAGCCAGTTATTTATTTTGATATCGATATTTAATGAACACCGAGGGTATAACAGATAGTGAGAGTTTGAAATCAAGGTTTTCTTTTTACATGGGATTTTTAGATAATAAAAAATCTTTTTGAATTTTGAAATCACAAATATTTTCTAAATTCCTATTTAATTTTACATTTTCTTAAATGACCATATTTATATCTTATTTCTCAAAAATTCAAAATATCACAAAAAAAAAAAAAAGAAGATTACTTTAGTTGTGACATAGTAAACTGAACTTTCTTAAAGAAACTTTAAAAAAAGTTAATATTTTTCAAAAGTAAGAAATTTCCAGAGAATACAAAGATTTGATACAAAGTACCAAAATTACTTCAGGTTTTTAAAAAATTAAATCTCTGTCGAATCTTGAGCATGAATTTTTAATGACGTCGTGCCGAATACACTTCGTTCTTTGTTTTGTTATCTAATGACATACGTGGTCCATTCAATAAGTTTCCAGGCTTTTTTTTTGTACAGGCATTCAAAATTGTCGTAGAATCTTGAAAATTCACTATGTTATTGCTATACATCTTGTGAGATAACTGACCAATTTTTATGATTTCTGGTTTAAATGAACAGTTACAGCAGGAATTACTAAAGCCTGATTGTCACAGCTGGTGAATTTCAAAAATGCAATCTGGACGAGAGGATATGCAATACAATTGTGTTTTCAACTTGCAAAAAATGCCACAGAGACGTATGGAATGATTCAAACTGCTTTTCGACCATCTTGCATGAATCGAGCATCAGTTTTTGAGTGGCATAAAAGATTCAAGGAAGGCGGGGAGTCTGTGAGGGATGATGAGAGGTGTGCGAGGAGTAAGGAAGTCAATACACCAGAGTTGATTGGCCATAGGGTTAGGGTTAGAGTTAGGGTTAGGGCTACTATGTTGAGGTTTTAAGGGAGTTCAGGAAGAGATTCCTGGGGAAGAGGCCAGCACTCGGGTCAGTGGCATTTCCACCAGGACAATGCACCAGTCGACAAATCCATCCATGTCACAGACTATCTTGACCAAGATGGGCATCAAGACAGTTCCTCACTCTTCATATAGTCCAGACCTTGCTCCCTAAGCTCAGAGGCTGTCGTTATGAGACAATTGAGGGGATGAAAGAGGCTGTGACGAAGGGCATTGACACGCTCACACAAGAGGGAGTTCGTACTTTTCCCCGCAGATATTTGTTCGAAAGTGCAACTGGAGTTCGAACTCGCTTACTACGTTTCCGCAACACAGCGTTTTAGCCATTATACCACGAGGATACCCTTCTATTTTGGTTTTGTTTTCCAAATTGTTCAAAAGAAAAGCAGAATCAATAGATCAAAAAAATATATTATACGTCAGTCTGTAGCCATAATTCTTAAATCTAAATTCTTTTCCGATTAGACATTTTTTAATTCAAGGTTACTAGTTTTAAGCATTTGGTGAAAGGTTTTAACTTAACGGATTCTTGTTCAATTTATCGTCCATTACACTTTTATTAAAGTGTTAATTTTTTGTTGTTTATTTGATATTATTTTAAATTTGAAAAACAGTTTTTAAATTAAACATTGCCCCCGTCTTAAAATAAAAGCGCTTGTGACAAATTTTTGGATGGAATATTTTTTGAGATTTCTTTGCAGTGAGTAATTTTCTTTTCGCATAAACTTAGTGATAGCCCATTTTACAGACATCGAATAATTATAATTATACGTTAATAATCCAACATTTGAATTGAAAGAATTAAAAAAAAATATATATATATATCTATATACATATAAAAAGTAAAAAAAAGACGCCGACATTATGAACGCTGATGAATCTATGGATAATGTAACTTTGCCAACGCATATTTGTTGGCTTAAGGCATAAGCCCAGGATTAGGTAAAGAGATTCCCCTGGGACAGAAAGAAAGATATCTAAGGGAGATAACTCTTGTAACGTGCGCTGACCAATTTGTAGGATATCTTCACTGCTGATCCATTCAATTCGAGATGTGTCATTCACGATTTCACGAATATATTGAATTTATGACCAAGTAGTAGTATTGTAATAATAATAATAATAATAATAATAATAATAATAATAATAATAATAATAATTCCGTTAGAACGGAGTATATTAAGCTCATGAACGCAGTAAACAAGTAAATGTAAAATATGTGAAGACAGATGATGAGACTATCAGGCATATAATAAGCAAGTGCAGTAAATTGGCTGAGGTCTGAAAGAGACACGAGTGGGTAGAGAGAACTATCCATAGGTAACTATGCAAATGATTGAGATTTGGCCCCACGAATCAAGAGTATATTCACAAACCATAATCTGTCCGAGTTAAAAAAAAAAAAAGAATAAAAAGAGGCAAGAATCTCCGGTGAGCATGAGAAAATGTTCTAACTGTCCGTATTCTTCCTCGTAAGGCGACCTCTGGTGTTGTGCCATAAACCCAAACTTTACCCATTTTAGACAATGGGCACAATTTCTGTCAAGAAGGACGACCCTCAGATACCAGTCTAATAATTTGTTTGGCTTGGTTTCTTTGTTCAATGACATATCAACCTTCATGGGTTATTTAGTACCAAAGGTATTCTTGTAAAAGAATAGTTGTGGGATTATATATATATATATATATATATATATATATATATATATATATATATATATATACCAGGAAAATTTAAATGTTCAGCTCTTGAATGATTTTCTTGTCCTGAGGGAATTACCCCAAACTCTGGTTTAACCTGACCGAATATTACCCATATTGCTCCTAAATAGTTGAGCTCTCCTGGGAAAATTCCAAAAAGAAACTAATTCTCGGATAATTTACCAACTCGGAAATGGATACTTACACTCCACTATATTCACTAAAGAACATCCCTTATCCGTCCCACCATACCTTTTAACTGGCTCTAACTGAGAAAATTGAAGATTTCAACAAGAGATTACGGTGGAGGACTTTGTTCTAAAATTTAAGAGAGAAAACAATAATTTTCAAATGAAATTAAACAGAGACATAAAGGAATTAAAATCTTCTAAATGTATATGGGTGAGTGCCGACAAATCAAGAAATATGTACAAAGTTGAACCCCCTAAGTACCATGAAATTTTAAATAAAAGAATTATGGATAATTATAAAATTGATAAGGATAACACAATAGACCAAATAATAAAGACACTGGCAATTTCGCTAGTAAACTACATATTAACGATAGGTTAGGAAAATTCCAAAAGAAAGATGCTTACATTCTATTTAAAGACCATAAAACAAATTTTATAAATAAATTGCAAACTAGATTAATTAATCCCTCTAAAACAGAGTTAGGTAAAATTTCTAAAAATATAATTCAAAATATTGTTACGAATGTGAGAGAGGCTAGCCATAGTAATCTTTGGAGAAACTCTTTAGACACCATTGAATGGTTCAGGGGGATAAAAAACAAAAGTAAAGCTAGCATTATACAATTTGACATCATTGACTTTTATCCGCCCATATCTAAAAAAATCCTAATAGATAATATCAACTATGCAAAAGAATATATAGATATAACTAAGGAACAATTTGATATAATATTAGCGTGTAGAAAAACTGTCTTAGAAAATAATGGAACCACATGGATAAAAAGTGGACCTATGAATTTTGATTGCTGAATCTCATTCATTATTTCTGGATATCTTAGCAGAGAGGTTGGGTAAATACGTACGTCCATATTTCTGTCTGGAAAAATCCTCCAAATTTCCAATCATTCTTCCTATTCAGTTGCAACATCACATCGCCATATTATCGTAACCCTCAGCATTATAAGATATGTATGAAGGGTAAAGTAAAGCAATCCAGGGAAAGGAGCAGCACCCTTCACTACACCTTGGTGTAGTAACTATTGAAAAGGGAGCCTTTGGGTGGCTTTGAACAACGGTCGCTAACTTTATATTAGATTTCAATTTTCAAATAATTTTCCAATATAACAATTTATTTATCTGTATCATTTCTTTTGATAATAATTTGGCAAGTAGTTTAACATAATCAGCAAATAGTTTTATTTCTGATTTTATATCATCAAGAAAACCCTTTTATGAATATTAAAAACAACAAAGGCTCTAGTACTGGTACCTAAGGAATATTGGAGGGTATATTCCGTGTTTCTGAATGATTGTTATCAATTTTTGCTTTTTGCCCAGTCGGCTGGGGCTCTAGAATACATCGACTGCTTGTCTGCAGAGGGGTAAGACCCCACCAACGAGTGTCCTGATATGATACTAAACAATCTGATGGTGAGGTTCCAGCAGTGCAGGAGCTTTGGGGACTGCGGAGTACCCCTTCATTGCCATTGCTACCAGGTCCACTCTGACCCGGAGTGGTAGCACCTGATAAGGGTCCTATCTATGGGTTAAATAGAACTAAACCGTACTTCTTTCACTATACTAATTTTTCCATTTAAACTATGTATTTATGCTAAATTGAATAGTTTAAAATAGAACTGTTTTGACATTGGAACTGCGTACAAGTGCTGAACTGAATTGCTCGAAATAGAACTGTTTTTGACGTCTAAACTGTGTACTTATGCTGAACTGATTTATCTGAAATAAAACTGTTTGACATTTAACTCTGTGTATTGCCCAGTCAGCTAGGGCTGTAGAATACACTGACTGCACCTCTACAGAGGGGTAAGACCTCCCTAACGACTGTCCTGGATATGACACTAAACAATCTGATGGTGAGGTTCCAGCAGTGCAGGAGCTTTGGGGAATGCGGAGTATCCCTTCATTGCCATCGCTCCCAGGTCCACTCTGGCCCGGAGTGGTAGCACCTGATAGGGCCCAATCTATGGGTTAAATAGAACTAACAGCATACTTATGCTAAACTGAATTGTTTGAGTAGACTGAATAGCTTGAAGTAGAAATGTTTTTGACAATTAAACCGTACTTAAATTTAAACTGCGTGATTATGCTCAACTGAATTATTTGAAATAGAACTGTTTTTCGACATTAAAACTGTATTTACACTTAACTGAATTGTTACATATAACTGCTTGAATAGTTTGAAATAGAAATGTTTTTGACCATTAAACTGTACTTATGCTAAACTGAATTGTTTTAAATAGAACAGATTATTTACATAAAAATGGATTTGGCGTTAAATAACCTACAAAGGTTGATATGCCATAAAACCCAACAAACCAAACCAAACCAATTTTTGTTTTGATAGTTCTATCTGTTAAAAAGTATCTAACAATATTTACAATCTTTTTTCCTTTTTTTTTTTTTTTTAAAAAATACCTTACTTTTTCATTTTCATTAGTAAATGAAAATGAGTTACTGTATCAAATGCCTTGCTAAGATCCAAATATAAAATATTCACATTATCCTTTTTCATCAAATATTCATTTATAATATCAATGCTTTCCAAAATATTAGATAATGTTTATTTACCATTTTGAAACCATGTTGATTATGATTGTATCTTCCCCGAAAATACTTAATATGTGGTTTCTTGAATTTTTTCAAAAATTTCACTAAAGATATGTGTCTTCTTTTGGTATTCATTCAATAAGCATCTGCCTATAATATCTTTCTTTAGTCTCAATATACCCCCTCTCTCTCTTTATGTATATATAAATATATATATTTTCATTAATTGAGGAATTATATATAATAAATTGAATCGATCTCCAATGAGGAAGATCACGGTATGCACTGCTGATGAAACCTAATTAGGTCAAAACAGCTGTCCTGAGTTCCCGTATGTCACATTCAGTGCTTGCCAGATTTTCTGGTCATGGTAATTCAATATATATATATATATATATATATATATATATATATATATATATATATATATATATATATATATAATTGTTGTTAGGATATAAATTTAATGCTAAAAGAGTTTTTAATCCGTAAAATCTTTAGAGTGCCCAGTGTATGAAAATGCAGAGCAATATTATAATATATCTCAAGATTTAAAAAATTTAAGGAAAACAGGATAGAAATTCATGGCTCAGATTTTCACAACCTTCGACCTTCAGGTGTGTGTGTGTGTGTGTGCGTGTACGTAAATAAATGATTATACGTCACCAAATTTAAAATCATTCAAATATACAAAGTGCGATCAAAAAGTAGCCCGCCTTGTCGGTCGAATATGCCCACTGCGTTACCCTGCAGACCTAATTCTCCCACAAAAAGGTGTACTGGGCATGACACTAAACTACATTCGGTGGTGAGGTTTTAGTTCTGGAGCTCTAGGGAATGTACAGTTATCTTTTCATTGTAGTTACTCCCACCTTTTCATTGTTGTTACTTTAACTCGGAGTGACAGCATCTTTTAGGGTATGTATTCTTCAAATAAATAAGTTTGGGATAAAGAAAAGTCTTGTTTGAAATGATTGTAAAGAGATATTCTTCTATTTATAATTAGAGATGAAAATTTGTAAACAATAATTGTTACTTAATTAATATTACGGCTTGTGAAAAAAAAAAAAGAAAAGTAAAAGAATACAAAAAGAAAAAAAGAAAAATAGAAAAAAGAAAAAATAGAAAAAAATAGAAAAATAGAAAAAAGAAAAAAAAGAAAATAGAAAAAAGAAAAAATAGAAAAAAGAAAAAATAGAAAAAAGAAAAATAGAAAATAGAAAAAAGAAAAGAAGAAAAAATAGAAAAAAGAAAAAATAGAAAAAATAGAAAAATAGAAAAAAGAAAAAATAGAAAATAGAAAAAAGAAAAAAGAAAAAAAGAAAAAATAGAAAAAAGAAAAAATAGAAAAAATAGAAAAATAGAAAAAAGAAAAATAGAAAATAGAAAAAAGAAAAAAGAAAAAATAGAAAAAAGAAAAAATAGAAAAAAGAAAAATAGAAAAATAGAAAAAGAAAATAAATGGAGAAAAAATAGAAAAAAGAAAAAAAAGGAAAAATAGAAAAATAAAAAAATAAAAAAACAGAAAAAGAAAAAATTACGGACCTGATATAATAATTCTAAGTAGTAGTGATTGGCGAGAGTTTAACCTTCAGCGGCATATTTATTGACAACTACATCCTCTTTGTTGAAAAAGACTGAGCAGTATTTTAGTCTTGAACAAAACCTGAAGTACCTTCTTCGACAAAGATAATATAATATATATATTAGCAGGATATAACACAAGGTCAATTTTTTTAAAAGCGGGGGTTAACAAGTTTGAATTCAGAGTTTTCCTTCTCTTAGACTGGTCGCAAATCCAAAGTTAAGTCTCCTAGTCTGCCTTACTATTTACCCATAACTAAGTAAAAGTAAAGTTGGCGACCTTAGTCGAGGGTGACCCGAAGGCTCTTTTTTTAATAGCTACTACACCAAGATGTAGGGGAGGGCACAACTCCTTTCCCTGGATTGCTCTACATTACCCTTTATCCTTACCTTATAATGCTGAGTGGTAAGCAAGACGGCATCAAGTACCATTTTTGAGCTTTTGATATGACTCAACCTGGGATTGAACCCCGGTTTCCCGAAAAATAGGCGAACACTCTACTCACTTGACCAATGGCCCAGTTAACCGTAACTAGAAGGAGAATAATTTGATTTATACCTTTTCCACACACACACGCACACACACACACACACATATATATATATAAGTCTAACGTAAAGTTGGGCAGGTTTCAATCCCAGCTTGAAGCATCCTGCGCGTCAAGCCACACTGATGAGTTGTGATACAACGAAACAGTCTGTCTGTGGATGACAATATATACGCCCCACCAGGGGGTTGAGCACTCTGGCAAAGGAATTAACGGTTACCACTTGTGTAATACAAAACTCTTCATATGAATTGCCCACTCTGGTATCCGGTAAGGCAATATGTAAGTTAGCGACCATAGTCGAGGGTGACCCGAAGGCTCCCTTTTCGATAGCTACTATACCAAGGTGTAGGGGAGGGCGCTACTCCATTCCCAGGATTGCTCCACTTTACCCTTGAACCGTATCTTATAATGCTGAGTGTTAAGCAAGGTGGTATCAAGTTCCATTTTTAAAGTCTTTGGTATGACTCGACCTGGGATTGAACCCAGGTCTCCCGGGCCATTGGCGAACACTCTAACCGCTGGGCCAATGGCAATATGTAAACATGCGAAAGCTACTAAATGATGCCTTATTATTCACGAGCTAACGTATATCGACTGATAGGCTGAGCGGTATGATATTAAGTCTAACGTAAAGTTGGGCGGGTTTCAATCCCAGCAGGAAGCGTCCAGCGTATCTTGCCACACTGGTGAGTTGTGATACAACGAAATAGTCAGTTTGTGAATGACAATATATATATATATATATATATATATATATATATATATATATATATATATATTCGTCACCTGTTATGATGGTTTCCAAAACAAATAAAAATTATCTGAAGTTCTATCTCCTCTGGTAGTACCAGTCTTAGTTTGTAACCCGTTTCATCACTACATCTTTCATAAGATTGACTTAACATGACCCTATGGTCATACCCATCAATTTACCTTTAGAATGTGCAGCACCTTTTCAGCTGTTTTAGCATTTCTGATTGTTGAGGGCTTCACTAGACACTTATCCCTTTTAGTCGATCGCTACTGAAGATTCTGGTACAGCTGATTGCATCTTGTCTCTTGTTTCTTTCGACATTTTGAAGATTTCAATTACGTTTTTGTTTCCCAGTTTAGAGCAAAATTTGATGTAAACGTATTCAGAATTTTTTGATATGAGAAAATGTGACACGATGTAAAAAAAAAGAAAAAAGAAAAAAAAAAAAGAAAGCAAATAAATAAAAATAGAATGGAATAAAATTAAATATTAAGACATACGCTTTGCTGAGCAACTTTATATAATAAAGTAATAATGCGAAGACAAGTCAGTACTAATTTTTTTTTATCATCCTGGTTGGCGGCTGATGAGGCTAGGGTATCGCACGTTCTTTCACACGTTGTATGATGAAAAAAAAAATAATAAAGTAATAATGCGAAGACAAGTCAGTACTAATTTTTTTTTATCATCCTGGTTGGCGGCTGATGAGGCTAGGGTATCGCACGTGCTTTCACACGTTGTATGATGAAAAAAAAAAAATAATAAAGTAATAATGCGAAGACAAGTCAGTACTAATTTTTTAAACAGATTACGAAACCAGTTTTTAAACTATTTGAACTCAAACTCCAAAATCATTTCCATTATTTACCTTTGATTATGAATACTATTTTAGTACTTTGACATTGGCCTTTGGTTGGAGTATCTGGCATTGATCAAGGAGACTGGAGTTCAATCCCAGGTCGTGTAATACCAAACACCTTAAAATGGTACTTGATACCTCCTTACTTCACACTCAGCATTATAAGGTACGTATCAAGGGTGAAGTGGAGCAATCCAAGGAAAGGAGTAACGCCCCTCCCTATACCTCGGTGTAGTAGCTATTGAAAAGGGAGCCTCCGAGTCGCCCTTGACTACGGTCGCCAACTTTACTAACTTTACCTATTTTAGTACTTAGACATTGGCCTTTGGGTGTAGTATCTGCCAATAACCCTGAGAGACTGGAGTTCAATCCCAGGTCAAGTCATACCAAAAACTCAAAAATGGTACTTGATACCTCCTTGATTAACGCTCAATAATATTAGGTATGTATCAAGAGTAAAGTGAAACAATTCTGGGAAAGTAGTAGCACCAACCCCCTACACCTCACTGTTGTAGCAATAAAATAGGGAGCCTTCAAGTCGCCTTCGACTGCAGTCGCCAATTTTATGAATATAATTCGCATCATGATTATATATACAGTGTCGCCTCTAGAAAATAACACCCCTGACAAATTTTAAATGAAAAGTTAATTTTCTTTTAAATCGAAGATATCAGGATATGATAATTTCTGCCCGAAATTTTATGCTACAAACTCCCCATCCCAACAGCCTCGGGTAGTGTAATGGTTAGCAAGCATGACAAACAAACCTGCAAGATTGAGTTCAAGTTTCATTGGGTGCCCCATTTATCCGCCCTTGTGCAATATCTTAGCAAAAAGCTTAGTAAATTACAACTCCCTCTCCCAACCGCAAATATAAGAATACATAACAAACAAGCAAAAAAACAAAAACAAAACAACGTCAAACCAAACCAAAAATATTTATTTTGCATGGATATTTTCAACATAATCTCTTCCCTTATTAGTGCACTTAATTTGATGTGAACATTGATCTACGTGGATATAAAAATAAGTAAATCTTCTAATGGTATTAGCGCAAAGTAATATGCAATAAGCTTTGTCCAGAACTTGAACTCTCGTCTCCGGATCCATTTTCTACGACAATAAAAATCACACCACGAGCACCTGCAGATAGAATTTATGTATAAACTAAATTACTTTAAATAGTGAATTTTAACAGTAAGAAAAATATGTACTTAAGATTCATTTTACATAAGTAAAGTTACCTTAATGCAGGACTGCATTTAATTAACCCGATTCTTACAGTCACACACAAACACACACACACACACACACACATATATATTATTTTGAATTTGGGCCCTGGGGATAGTCAATTCATATTTTACTCATAGACATAGATTCTCTCTCTCTCTCGCTCTCTCTCTTTC
>CAUZXS010001536.1:62500-87790 GCA_963585895.1 Sepioteuthis lessoniana
TATAACACATATAAGATAACCTATACATGTACTAAAAATATGCGAATAAGCAAATACGGATGCTTAAAGGTTAACAAAAATATATTGAAATGCGGTTGGTCATTCATTTAGGAAAACTTAACAAATTACATTTATTTGGGCATAATATAGTTTATAGGCCACACACACACACACACACACACACACACACACACACACACACACACACACACACACACACACACACACACACACATAAGCAGGATGACGACTAAATCTTGACAGATGAGAGCCATATTTAGTACCAAAGTTATATGTCAAACACCTTAATTAATAATTAATTCATTTCATGAAAAATATTCAAGATGTGTAACAAGATAAAGTAGCAAAAAATTTGTACATTGTTAGATTAGAGTGACTTATTATTTGTCTAAATTTCTGAGATGAAGCTTAATAATTGTTGTTAGAATATTCGGACTATTGATCTCATCTTTATTGTTATACTAACAATGTTTCGGCTGATATGTCCTTCGGTCTTCTTCAGGGTTTTTCAATCCCAACAACAGGTATGAATAACAAGAAATATTTACTCTAACCTAACACTTGTACACGGTCATGGTTAACAGAATTGGAACAGTCTATCCTCCTGTGGTTCAAATAAAGGGTTTCAGTTCGAGTTTCTGTGTGGGTTCCCGAGTTCGACATGAAAGGATATATCGGCCGAAACGTTATGAGTATAACAATAAAGATGAGATCAATAGTCCAAATAGTCTAAGTAATAATGATTAGAGCGACATGCGTAGGTACGACACTTATACCACTCTTTAAGTTTACATTTGCTTGTGATTGTAAGGTCAGTGACAAGCATATCAAGATAATTGGTCACTATGCAAACTGCAGGTTTTATTTCAGAGTAACTTCTCTTAAATTTTTCCCGCCAACGAATACCTTCGAGGAGTCAACAGAGGTTTAATACTCGAGATTCTTTCAGCAATTTTGATTTTGGCGTTGATTTAGATGGGTTGTCTTCATCAATACTTTGTAATAAGACTGGAACTCCTTCTCTCTCTCCCTATATAAATAAATATATATATATATATATATATATATATATATATATATATATATATATATATATATTGAAATAAGAGAAAAAATATATGCATATAAGTATTTATTAGTATATTGTGTTAGTATAGCATTTATTCTAAGGCTAAAAGCAACAAATAAATGAATTAATACTTCGTTTAATTCTAACAATTTATTAATCAACACGTGAAACAATGAATAACAATATATAGTCCTCCCTGAGTATAAAGTTGAGTTTAAGGGACTCACCGGAGTGCTGAAGAAGATGTCTGGTATCTTAGAGTTGTCTCTCTGAGAGCTTTTAATGTCACTGCCTCACTGAACGTCTGGTGGAATCCATCTGACTGGATTTTGGATTTTGCGCCAAAACTTCTGGGCTCATCACGTGATTAGTATATCCAATCACAGAGAGCCTCTCCTTCACTCACTCCATACACAGGAATTACCATTTTACGGACCCAACAAGTATAAGATATAAATTAAGTTTATCCAATGACGATAATTGAAAAATACTCAATAACTATAAAATATTTGCAAATTCAATTTTTGAAAAATAAAATAAATAAAAATAAATAAAATGAAAAAGAAAAAAAATGTAATTCGACAAATGCATATAATTTATGTATGTATAACAAAAATTTTAAAAATTGAAGCTTATAAAATTAAAATTAATTTATATATTTACTTACACTATCTTTTTCAAAGGTCTCGATATTTCTTATAACAAAACTTTTCCAAAATGATTCTTTTAAAGACAAAAACCAACTGTTTCTTATAAAATTCATATGTTTCATTTTCTTTTCTTCTTTATATTCTTGTCTTTAGGGCTTCTGCTAGTAAACTTTGATGATTTCAAACAGTTCTAATTTCTTTTTTCTCCAATGCTGTGGTTGGTAAGATTTTATAGATTGTATTTCCTTCTTCTTTTCTTCATATACTTGTGGTTCATTTTTTTTACAATATCATAAAAAAATATTTTTCCTCACGTAAGACATTAGAAATGGGTCAACTTATGACTATATTATTCGTTAAAAATTTAAACTGAAAATTAGTTTTTAAAATTATGTTTAACAAAATAAAAACTGAATACTCACTCTGTGTAAAATATTTATTTGAACAAATTAAATACTTTTTATTTCTAGTAATCAAAATGAAATCGATTTTCCCTCAGGGGAGAAATCACATATGTTAATGAGCCTTCAGGTTTTAACATATTGGATTAAAATAAATTATCATTCTTTTGGTTGGATAAAATTCAATAAAAATCTTTTAGCCTTATGAAGAAAAATTATCTTTTTTGTTTAGTTAATAACCTGTAGTTATTCTTTTAAAATCTGAATAAATAAATCCATCTATATGGATAAAAAAAATCGAAGTTGCTTTCCTTTAGCAACAAATACAATTCTTAGATGAATATTCAATTCTAAAGCAGACATTAAAAGTCATAAATATGAAATTTTCACCAATGACAGCCACTGTAAGGGAGATAATCACCTAGTCCTTTTTTCGTATTTAAACACTTTTACGTGATAGGAACTTCATTACAAACACGGAGAGAGAAGATTTTTGCCCATTTGAACGATGCAAGGGAAAAATACGCTCAATATTTATTGTATATAAATACAAATTTGGTACAAGGCCGTAAAATGGAGAGGGGAAGAGCCTAGTCATCACTATCCTAACTTTTAACTTCACTAGTTCCATTCGCTGATCTAAAACAGACTATGATAATCAATTCACCATAATGACTCAATTATTCCGAAATCTTTCGCTCAACAGTCATCAAATCAAGTCAGTCACTCTAAACATATCTAGCTTAATGCAATATTTACTTAACTGTGAGGGAGAGAAGAGATGCTTAAGAAATTTATTTACCAAAATATACCTATTTACAAAAATAAATATCCCCAACAAAATGAAACAATAGTAACAACAAGGACGAAAGTTAGTATTGGGAGCCCCTCTCAGACTAATATAGTAGAAAACTTGTTCCCCGGGTAAAAGATTCACTTTCGTACATCGGGAGAACTAGAGTTTCTGTCATTTAACCTTAGTAAGTAAAGTAAAGTTAGCGACCATAGTCGAGGGTGACCCGAAGTCTCCCTTTTCGATAGCTACTACACCAAAGGTGTAGGGGAGGGCGCTACTCCATTCCCTGGATTGCTCCACTTTACCCTTGAACCGTACCTTATAATGCTGAGTGTTAAGCAAGGTGGTATCAAGTTCCATTTTTAAAGTCTTTGGTATGACTCGACCTGGGATTGAACCCATGTCTCCCGGGCCATTGGCGAACACTCTAACCGCTGGGAAGGGGTAAAAACTGAAAACGGCGATTAAAAAATAAAAATCGGAGGGATGAGTTATCATACTCTTGCTAAATCAAACAACTTTTTTCAAAATAAAGGCAAAAATCCTAGTTTCACTTACCTGGGATGGGTTGTCGTTTGTCTTTTCAAGGACCTCAAATCCCCCATAACCTGTAATTTAAAAAAAGAAAAAAAAAAAAAAAACGAAGTTAGTAACTTTCACACGACACAAATACGCAACATTCACCCACTTTTTGCCAAACTCCAAAGAAGAGAGTCTTTGTCTTTCAGAGAGGATTTTATTTTTATTTTGTGCTTGTAAAAAGCTACCAATGTCTCAGACGAGAGAGACTCGCCTTCGTGGAATTCCTTCTGTCACGTCGTCGAAACCACAACTCTTATAATGCCGTGTAAGCAGAGGAACACTGTTCCATTCTTTTCAGCGGTGGAATTATATTGTTATATATAGAACTGGCTAGATACAGAACTGGCATTATATTGTTATATATAGAACTGGCTTCTAGAACAAAGAACTTTCCATTCTGTACGTGAACCATGTAGCCTTCAAGAAGCTTGCACTGCCCGGCCATACGACCCAGCTATGAAAGCAGGCGTGTGTGGGTTAACTCTTCCATATCACCGCATCGGATGCAGTCTGGCGAAATTGCCAGATGCGTTGTAAAAAGCCAATCAAGTAGGCGTTCCAAATCCCAGGGACCCACAGCCACAATAAGCGATCTTCCGTTTTCTTTACGCTGACCTCGTCGATCAAATCGTATTGTACGGTCTCCCACACTAAAGTTCGATATAATGACTTACTTGTTAACGGCCGGTTGTCAAAAAGACCAATCTGCAACCGAGAGAATACTTTCAGAGCATGCTGACATTCATGATAGAAGGAACATTCATTTCTGGGCAATCGGTGGGCCTCCCCATCATTCGAGTACACAATAAGTCACCAGTTTTATCATGTTGCGCACAGTTTCTGACCGAGAAAACTGAGACAAAAAGAATAGCGTCATGTCTCCATTTTCAGTACTCCTAGACCGCACTCGGACTAGTGACAATGAGAGATCTCTCGACGCAACAAAGGAGTCTGTTTACCCCAGACGAACTGAAACTGGACACTTTCACAGGAGAGGAAGTACTGAGACAGTAAAGGACCAAGAGGTAGACGTGCGAACCGATTACCCCAGCTCAACACTTTAAGGAGAGTCTCCTTCGTAACCAGATGTTGGTAGCGGCCACGACCTTTTTCAGAATCTCCGACCAATTTTTCCCCAGCGGGAGATCACGACCGAACCAGACGCCGCGCGGCTCTTTCACAAGTTCAACCGCAAACCTACCGACTTTTCGCGGTTTATTTTGGCCCCAGTCACAACCTCATTCTTTCCGATTTCTTTACTGGTCTCATACATCTCAGCAATGTTTGTTACAAACACGCTGACACAGTCAGCTTTAGCGGTGTACGTGGTCGTCATAGTAGCGCCAGGTAACGTGGGGCCGCGTAAGGCCGAGTTCATCCTCAACTTGCACAAAAACGACTCAAACACAAAGACGTAAAGCATGGGTGAGAGCGGAAAACCTTGACGAATACGCTCTATCTTGAAAATCGACAATTTTTCTAAAAATTAACAAGAACGCTAATCTTCAACTGGAACTAATCAAGCCGATCAAAAACTCGGCCAATGAAAAGGCTGGAACGTTTTCAAAGTAATAAAACAAACTTTCTTGCTTACGACTCGTAACTGATATACAAGAATAAAAATTAATTATATTTAATCATATGTATATTTAATCATTTAATTATATTAATATATCATATGTATATTTAATAATATAAAAAAAATTAAAGTTGGTGATCTTAGTTGCAGGTGACCCGAAGGTTGCTATTTCAATAGCTGCCGCACCGAGGTGTAGGAGGGTGCTACAACATTCCCTGGATTACTCCACTTTACCCTTGATTCTTACCTTATAATACTGAGTGGTAAGCAAGGCGGCATCAAGTACCATTTTTTGAGTCTTTGGCATGACTCTACCTGGGATTAAACCTCCTTCTCGTGGACCATTAGCGAACACTCTACTCATTAGGCCAATAGCCCGGTTATATTAATTATATTTAATTATTTATAATAATTACAATATATTAATTATAATAATAATTAATTATAATATATTAATTGATAATATAAATTATATTTAATTATATCAATTAATTACAATCAAAATGAATCATAAATTCTGAAAGCGTTTCAATCTAAAATTTAACTGTTTTAAGTAGAGAATTCTTATTTTTACGTTTTTATTTTATATTTTTTGAAAAATGACGATTTCTTGAAATTTTCTAAATATATATATATATATATATATATATATATATGTGTGTGTGTGTGTGTGTGTGTGGGTGCGTGTGTGTGTGTGTGTGTGAGGGGTAATTGAAAGGTATCTCTCTATTTCAAAATACTTACAATTGTAAAAATTATTGTTAAATAAACTATAAGAATTCTAAGGTACTATTTACCAACCCCTCCGCTCGGGCAGGATATGACACAAGGTCAATTTTTAAGCTGAGTTTAACAGGTTTGAATTCAGAGTTTTCCTTCTCCTAGACTAGTTGCCTCAACAAGGCTGAAGAACCTAGTCCGTCCTACTATTTACCCATAGCTGGAGGGAGAATAAGGGGGTTCATACCTTTCCCAAGGGTATTTGCCCGAAAGTGAACATAATAGCGCGACTGGAGTACGAACTCGCGTACTACAATTCCGCAGTTCATCGCTTTAACCATTACACCACGAGGACACCCCAGGTAAGAAGTTACTTTTCAGTCATTCAGCATATAAAATATTAAAGTGTAATATATGTACATTTACACCGAACGTAGTTTAAAATTACAACCCCTATAAAGGGAAATGTTAAAAATCTCAGCATCTACCTAATTATTTTTTTTTGATTCAATAATGTAATTCAAACCTTAGCATCCAAGAAGAGAGTATCTGAAGACAATTTGTTGGTTTATTGGTTGTGTTTTATGGCATATCAAACATTGTAGGTTATTTAATGCCAAATTCTCGTTATATATATTGTGACGGACGCCAGACAGGAACCCGCCCTCATTCCTATTAATATAATCTTCCTCTCTCTCACTCTCTCTCTCTCTCTCTCTCTCTCTCTCTCTCTCTCTCTGCTTGCTCTCTCGCTGAGCAGTTAGATATCATCAAGAGCCAAACGAACTGAACCGTCAACACAATCAAAAGTCAGAAGGCGATTCTGATTGGAGAAAACCAGCTAATCAGAGAAAAGAGAAATCACAGGAATGCCAATTAATTTGATCCCGTGATGATTTTTTTCTAGAAAGGACAGTTGCTGAAAATGGATTTTAAATGGAAGACACATATATCAGTTAGTGCTTACAAAAGATCGCGTATAATCCCGAGAAAAACTATGAAGGGAAAGGAAAGGGCAATAAAAGTCAAGCACTTGGAAAAGGATGAAGATAACAAACACATGGCGTAGGCTCTTCTGTGAACCGGAATGACTGTGGAAGAGAAACTCGTAGACATAATTCTGGCTATCGTGGAGAAAAATAGCGGAAACTGACGTAAGATTACTCATTCACTAGACTCCTTCAACGATAACGAACTCCTAGAGTAGACTCTTCTGAGCACCGGAATAATAGTGGAAGAATCAATTCTGTCTATTGTGGTGAGAAATAGCGAAAATAGAAGAAAGATACTTTGTTCATCAAACTCCTTTGACCGCAGAACTTCACCAACAAGTAACTTAAAAATTTTATCAACGTCAAAATAAGCTATGAATTCAAGAGAACACGAAGAAAAGAAACAAAGAAGAAAATGTAAAAAAAAGGGGGGAAAAAAGAAAAAGAAAGAACAAATTAAAACGTATGTTCAAATTCAACAACACGAACCACCTTTTCAGCTTAGAACTCTATTTTTCCTTTTTGTAAAACTTATGGTCATTCAGTGTCCCTAATTATAACATCATTCAGTAAATTTTCTTTACTTATTTTGTTTCCTTTTCATTTCGGCTGAAATCTTCGTGTTAATAAAGTTCTATTAACTCAAGTTATCGCCGTTTCTTTCTCTTAAATGTCGCTCCTTATTAAAACAGATATTATATCTATTCACGAGTGAATAAAGAGGGAGAATCGGGAAGTAAGATGCGACCTAAACGTTGCGTGTTTCTTATTTCAATAAAATAAAATAAGAAAGATGAAGTGTTGTTTTATTTGATTGTCCAGCTAAACAGTGTTACCCTACCTACGGTCAAGAGGGAGCAACTCTTGATCTTTTCCCCAACAGTCCGTGACAATATATATATATATATATATATATATATATAGTATTACTCGGTCCAGTTAAACCGGAGTTGGGATCTGAAGAAGTCCTGTTAATTTTTTTTTGTTTTTGATTTATATCAAAAACTCATAACAGGATGGAAATAAATTTATCCGAACTAGGATCATCAAATAAGTTTCCAGACTATTTTCGTATGGGCACTTTTATTGATAGTAAACACATGAAACTCTCGTTCCCTTCGAAGTAATCTCCTCCAGCTGCAATGCACTTGTTGTACCGTTCCAACAACTTCTGGAAGGTCTCATAGAAGTCCTCTTGAGTGAGCGTGTCAATGACCTTCGTCACAGCCTCTTTCATCTCCTCAATTGTCTCATAACAACAGCCTCTGAGCTTAGGGAATAACCAAAAGTCACAGGGAGCAAGGTCTAGACTATAGGGAGGGTGAGGAATTGTTTTAATGCCCATCTTGGTCAAATAGTCTGTGACAAGTATGGAGTTGTGAACTGGTGCATTGTCCTTGTGGAAATGCCACTGACCCAATTTGAAGAGTGCTGGCCTCTTCCAACGGAATCTTTTCCTGAACTTCCTTAAAACTTCAACATAGTAACCCTAACCCTAACCCTTTGGCCAATCAACTCTGGTGTATTGACTTCCTTACTCCTCCCACACCTCTCATAATCCCTCACAGACTCCCTGCCTTCCTTGAATCTCTTATGCCACTCAAAAACTGATGCTCGATTCATGCAAGATGCTCCAAAAGCAGTCTGAAGCATTCCATACGTTTCTGTGGCCTTTTTTCCAAGTTTTAAACAGAATTTTATTGCATATCGTTCTTCTAAAGCGTCCTCACGTTCAGACTGCATTTTTGAAATTCACCAGCTGTGACAATCAGGCTTTAGTAGGGTGTATTCCAATTGATGCTGTAGCTGTTCATTTGAAACTGAAATCGTAAAAATTGGCTAGTCATCTTATAAGATGTATAGCAATAACATACCGAATTTTCAAGAGTCTACGACAATTTTAAATGTCTGTACAAAAAAGTCTGGAAACTTATTGAATGCACAACGTAATACTAATAATTCAATTTAACATCTATCATTTGTTTATACACAGTTAAATGGTTTCGAGACTACTAAAGAATTAAATATTTCTATTTGATCCATGGATGGGACGCTAAAAGGTGCTATCACTCCGGAGCAGAGGGGATCTGGGAGTAATGGTAATGAAGAGGTACTCCACATTCACAAAACTACCAAAGTACTACCACTCTAATGAAGACGGTTAAATATCTCATTTTGTCCGACGATAACGACATCTGTATTTTGTAACTGTGTGTAATCTTTTGTTTGAGTGTCAGACTAAGCAAAGTTTAGTGAATGATGATAATACCATTTCTTATTCATGAAAATGAGCAAAGAAGGTGGAAAGCATTTGGACCCGTAGGAGATGACATTGGATCAGTTCCCAGGTCCGATTGATACGCTTCCTAAGGAAACAAGAAAATCTGTAAAAAATCTGTAAAAAAATGATACGACGTTCCTAGCCCATCACATTCAATAAGAATTGTTCTCTCTCTCTCTCTCCCTCACACACACATATAAATGTATACGTAGATATATGCATATGTGTGTGTGTGTGTGTGTGTGTGTGTGTGTGTGTGTGTGTGTTTAATAACGTGATTTTTAATCATTTTTTCACTCATTTCCAGGTGAAGTAAAGTCCGATAAATATGAAGTGTGTCTGAAACGTAACGGGACTGGTGTCATAGACAATTCATTTCAATCCCAAACAACAAACTACATGGTTTTCCTTCGATTAATCTCCCTCGATTCTAATTCAGTTTCCCATCTTTTGTTATGTTTTGACCTTCGACCCGGCCCAAAAAAATGCTATTCCAAGGTGATGCACCGGAAGGAAGTGACACATTCCAATGGCCAGTAATCGAAAGAGATCGCGTGGGCGGATTAAGGCTTATAATATGGGACAAGATGAAGGTCCCACTGTGCCAATACAGACTGATGCACCGGAAGAGAGTGACCTCTTAACTGCATGACAGTTATTTCCGCTTGATGACGATTAAACATTCGATTTCAAAGATCCAGTGGGCGATCGTGTGGGCGTTGAATTATTATTTAACTCAGTTGAGTTCGAGTCCAAAAAGTAGTTGCCAGTAGAATTCCAGATAGCTAGAGACCAGATGTGGTAGGGAAAGCCACACCCGACCGAGGGGGCCCTCGGAAACCCCGATGGAGAGGACCCCAACATCAAGAGAACAAGAAAGACACAACGTGGCGGTCATAACAGTGGGGTCAAAATGTTACTGTTTATGTTCGGTCTCCAGCTCCCTCTCACATGCAACCCTTGAACAACCTTTTCGAACCCTTGCAATAAAGTGAGAGGTATATATTTTTGTAAAGAAGTCTTCCTGCATCTTCCTTCCTGCGTCTTATCTTGCGTGCGTCTTTGTCATTATGTCTGTCTTAATTATTGTGTCGTTGTGATGCTGTAGATGAGCATACAACACTTTCTATGCCATTCCTTTTGGAAAGATTCTTCTGGGATACCTCTCAGCTTCGTAATTAATAGCCTTTACGCCTTCAGAACAGGTCCCTTTGAGCTTGAGGAAATGAAAAACGATACACGGAACAAGATCAGTTGAATAGGAAGGTTGTTTCAGTACGGCGTTATTCCTCACGTCCAGAAACTACCCGATGCTCAGTGCACCCAGCCCCATTACTTTTCAGACACGCCAAATTTCCTCCGAGCACTATTCTTTTTCGTGTACAGCTGACTTGTGATCATTCGAACAGTCAACCGACGATCACCGCACACCACCTGCTTTACTCATTCGACGTCCTACTTGCTGAAGGCCTACCGATCCTGGGGTCATCTTTCACCTCATCACAATGAACCCCCTTATTCTCCCTCCAGCTATGGGTAAATAGTAGGACGGACTAGGTTCTTCAGCCTTGGTGAGGCAACTAGTCTAGGAGAAGGAAAACTCTGAATTAAAAACCTGTTAAACTCCGCTTAAAAATTGACCTTGTGTCATATCCTGCCCGAGCGGAGGGTTTGGTAAATAGTACCTCATCACAACCATCTTTGAACTTCATGCGACACTCAGAAACATGTATGTTTAACATGGTGTGACGGAGTTTTTCCCCAATCAAACCAAAAATTTCAGGTTTATTCATTCATCAGAACTCACAATTGAACAACCTGAAAAAGAGGTGTCTCATTGGGTTCCCCTTTCATATGGCCTTGTGCCACATCTAAGCAAAAAGCTTAGTAAATTACAACGTGAAAAAGAGGTGGATTAAAGAAAGCATATGAAAAATAATCAATGGTTGCTAAAAGCAAAGATTACCGTTATATACTCCCAAAGTATCATGATAGATGATAATACAGTCCGTTTATCTTTTTTTCGTTTATAATTCACACAGCACACCAAGTTTCGTTACTTTTCAGACAGACCTGTTAAGAATGCATTGATATTAAAATGCTATTTGTGGAAACTTTTTCCGTCTTGTATTTTCTTGAAATTCATTAGCCTAAATCTTAAATTTACTAAGCTAAGTCTAGTACAAAATGTACTCACTAAGGATCAAACTCATTATACATTATTACCTAGTCTGCTGGAGGTGGGGCTGTAGAATACACCGACGGCATCTCTGCAGAAGGGTAAGACTCCTCACAACGAGTGTCCTAAATATGACACAGGTGAGGCTCCAATAATACTGGAGCTTTGGGGAATGCAGAGTACCCCTTTATTATCATTGGTCCAAGGTCCACTCTGGCCTGGATTAGTAGCACCTGATAGGGTCCTATCTATGGGTCAAATAGAACTAAACAGTGTTTATTAAACCGAATCGTTTGAAATAGAACTGTTTATATGTATAAAAATGGATTTGGCATTAATTAACCTACAATGGTTGATATGCCATAAAACCCAACCAAACCAAAACTTCATTATCTAGCCAAGTCGGCTGGGGCTGTAGAATACACCGACTGCTCCTTTGCTGAGGGGTAAGTCTCCCCCAACGAATGTCCTGGATATGACACTAAACAATCTGATGGTGAGGCTTCTGTTATGATGGAGCTTTGGGGAATGGTGGAGTACCCCTTCATTACCATCGCTCCCAGGTCCAGTCTGGCCCGGAGTGGTCGTACCTGATAGGGTCCTATCTATGGCTCAAATAGAACTCGATTATACTTTTGCTAAACTGAATTGCTTAAAATAGAACTGTTTTGACATTTAAACTGCGTATTTATGCTAAACTGAATTGCTTGAAATGGATCTGTTTTTTGATATTGAAACTCTGTACTTGTGTTAAACTTAATTGTTTGAAATAGAACTGTTCTGACATTTAACTGTTAGCCGACTCATGGCAATGCGTACTATGTGCCTTTTTGTAAATACAAATTATTGTTAATAGAAGGAAATTACTTAATAAGTGATTGATTCTAACCAAAAAGTGAGCAGACAGACAGATGCTTCTCTTGCCATTGACATTCCACAGAGTGACTCTATATAATGTACATTGCAAACGACGAAGACGCCGTTGGTAACCCAAAGTTAAATGAACAAATATAATTACACTGGGTATTCAACAGCAAGAATAACTACCAGGCTATTTCACCTTGTGGAACCGATGCTTCTGGTTTAAATCTTGAAGACTCGAATATCATTCTGGACAGCCAGTTGACGACACGATGATCAATGGCAAATATCTTCCAAGCATTTATTTTTCGAAATAATCTACTTTTTGACAATACAGTTGATTTAACGAAGAACAATAATCACATAAATCAAATCTTATATAGTGAAAATTTCGAATGAGAAGTTTAGCTAATAATTATGGCTCAGTTTATAGACTTATTGATTACGGTCCCCCGCAACATACATACGTACTGAAATATGTATGTATATATATGTTTATATTCATAAAAATACATCCTCCGGACGCACTGGGACACAGCGTTAGTATATATAGAATGATAAAATTGATGCATAGAAGAAAAAAAAAAAGAAGAAAATTGCAAATTTCAAACGGTTTTGGTCTTCAGGCACCATTTTATAATATTTATTCCATAATTGTTTATATTTTAAGCCTCAAAGGCTAAAGAATGCCAAAGGTTTGGCTTTACGCGTGAATATAATTGGTACTTTAGCTGAAATTAGAGAAATCATTGAATAAAATATAATGATTTTTAAAAATATTTTCAATGATATTTTAGGATTAAAGTGTAATAAGTTTTGGGCAGTTTAATTTGTTCTTGAGTTCGTTTAGTTAAAGGTTTTCAAGACATTATATCTATCTAAATATTTCGTCTGAATTTAAGGTTGGTTGGTTTTATGGCATATGAAACTTTTTTGGTTATTTAAAACCAAATTCTGTTCACACACACACACACACACACACACACACACACACACACACACACACACACACACACACACACACACACACATATATATATATATATATATATATATATAATTTGTAAATGAATAGTTTGTTGGTAACATTTTAAATAAACCAGAGCTCATTTGTTTACACACAGTTATATGGTTTCAAGAATTGACGTTTAACACTTATAGTTCTATTTGCACACAGTAAAATGGTTTCAAGTATTGCTATTCAACACTGATAATCTTATTCAAGATTTCGCATTCGTTTGCACACTGTTAAATGGTTACAAGTATTGTTATGTAATTCTAACAATTGCACACAGTTAAATGGTTAAACAGTTCTATTTGACTCTTAGATGGGACCCAAACTAGTGTTACCACTCAGATCAGCGTGGACCTGGGAGTAATGACAATAAGAGGTACTCTACATTCCTCAAAGTTCAAAGATGGAAGCCTCACCATAAATTGCTTTAGTGTCATATCCAGGACATACGTTGGGAAGTGGGGTCTTACCCCTCTGCAGAGATGCAATCAGCGTATTCTTCAGCCCCAGCTGATTGGGCTGTAAGGTTTTTGGGTGCAATATCTTTCTTTCTTTTTTCTTTCTTTCTTTATATATAGTGTATATTCATGTAGCAGAGCTTCTTGTAGGCGAATTTTATCAAAGATGAGAGACAAGAATTTGGAGTAAAATTTTTTATTAGCCTTTTCTAGTTTGCAGATGAGATGTCGCAAATGAGGATGAATATAATCATTAAACCACGTTCATCCCCAATTGCGATATCTCACTTGTGAACAAGAAAAGGATAATAAAAAAAAATCAACTTCAAATCCGGCAACTTTGATAGGATACACACACACACACACACACACACACACACACACACACACACACACACACACATATATATATATATATATATATATATATACATGTGTGTATGTGTGTGAGAAGGAATGAAATGAATCAAACAGAATATATGTAGAAAAAGGAAACGAAAAATATATCAGTGTCGTTTTGATGATTTGTATATATATATATATATATATATATATATATGAATCTCAAAGGTTTGAATTCAAACGAAAATTTTCGAACAATCTAATAGTCTAATCTCTTTCTGCAACATATGTTTTTAGACTGATTATAATCAGGCTAAATGTATAATATATAATTGTTTTGAATAAAATGTAAAGACCGAATTTAACTATTTAGGTCAGATATCAGTTAATTTGTTATAAATTCTGAGAAACCGTTAACTCATAATTAACATATTGTTTAGTTGGAAATATTATTTGCCAAAAAAGTAGAAAGAAAAGTTCTTGTTAATATTTTAATGAACCATCACTATTGTTAATTAAATGGAAAATTCGATCTTGCATTCTTTCAGAAATTAATCAGGCACTTTATTTCATGCTTCTAAGATGGCAGTTTTGAGTTTGGGTTCTGTATTAAATTGGCTCTCACCTTCAAAATCCGTCCTTGCTTACAATCTCCATACATTGAATAGGTTCATTATCCTGCTGAAACATCTCCGGTAAGCCGTCTATATGAACACTTTCACCTACTAAGTTCGCATTTCTTAGCCTATTCACGTATCCTGCCGCATTTAGCTGTTCACAAACTGAAATGCCATCTTAGCATCATATTCTACAGCACACTAAATCATGAGCCGCTCATCTCCGCTATTAAGTTTTCTTTTGGTTATCGTGGGTCACGTCAATAATACTGGAGGCTATCTGAGCAACACAGGTTTGACTTTTTATCACTTACGAAATCAGTCAGTTTTGGTCTCTTTCACGTTTTGTGTAGATCTGGCACCATTTTTAGAAACAGGAATCGATAAATTGAATTCTATCATTTGAATCGGCTACAAGTTTAAAGTTTAGTGGCAACGAAGGTTTTCTATGATTAAAATTTCATTAAAACTATCCAACTTACGATCACAGCTTTTTACTTTTGGACAGTTTTCATAAAATTGACAAACTAAAAAAAATTAACAAATAAATTAAGAAATAAAATTAATGAATTAACGTAATGAATTTATTCTGGACAAATGAGTTCGACAAACACATGAAGAAGGCCGTAGGACATATCGGCCGAAACGCTGTGGAAATAATAAAGATGGAGACAATAGTCCGAAAACATTTAATAAAAAAAATGAAATTATTAAAAGAAAATCACTTAACTTTAAAGGCTTTGTAGAATTATTATATATATATATATATATATATATATATATATATATATATATATATATATATATATATATTTGGACACAATTCTTTCAATAAAGACATATTTATCAATCTCACTACAAGAATAGGATGTGACTCAAAGTCAATTTTTTGCGGAGTTTAACAGGTTTTAATTCAGAGTTTCCCTTTATCAAGACCAGTTGCCATACCATGATAAACGAGCTCAGTCTGTCCTATTATTTACCCATAGCTGGAGGGTGAATAGTTGAATTCATATCTTTCTCAAATGTATTAGCACTGTGTGAAATGCAAAAAGCCTAGTCCAGTATTTGAACTCAGGTCCATTTGTCCATTTTCTACGGTTACCATTACATCAGGAACATCCACCATATACTTATGCATATATATATATAACATTGATGTATGGCTGTATAACAAAATAGTTTCATTGAAATATATATATATATATATATATATATATATATATATATATATAAAGTAAAGTTAGCGACCATAGTCGAGGGTGACCCGAAGGCTCCCTTTTCGATAGCTACTACACCAAGGTGTAGGGGAGGGCGCTACTCCATTCCCAGGATTGCTCCACTTTACCCTTGAACCGTACCTTATAATGCTGAGTGTTAAGCAAGGTGGTATCAAGTTCCATTTTTAAAGTCTTTGGTATGACTCGACCTGGGATTGAACCCAGGTCTCCCGGGCCATTGGCGAACATATATATATATATATATATATATATATATATATATATATATATTTCAATGAAACCATCTTTGTTATACAGCCATGCATCAATATATATATATATATATATATATTGATGAATATATATATATGATATTGATGCATGGCTGTATAACAAAGATGGTTTCACTGAAATATATATATATATATATATATATAAAATAAATCACATATATATACTTATATGTATGATTTATTATATATATATATATATATATATGATCTAACGTTTCTAAGTACTATTTACTCATACGCGCATGCGCAAAGAAGCACACTGATTCTAACAATGAAAAATTGTGGACGCTCATTTGATCAAGCACATATATAGGCATTGACATACAGCTATTCAGCAGTATTGCACGCACTAATAATATATCCATGCAACCATATACAGAGAAGTATACACAATTACTGAACTTCTCTTACACATATATATTCTGTGTGAAATTAAGAAGATATAGTATACAATCAAATATGAAATATAAATGTGAAAGTGAAATTAAAGACCGAAGATAAGAAGCAAAAATGAGATTGAGACAGTTAATTGGAAGATGCAAGGAGAGGAGTATGTAAATGTTTGGGATAGATAGATAGATAGATAGAGAGAGAGAGAGAGAGAGAGAGAGAGCGAGAGAGAAAGAGAGGGAGGGAGAGAGAGTGTGTATGTGTGTGTGTGTGTGGGGGGGTTATGTGTGAGAGATAGATGGGGAAGAGGTAAAGAAGGAAAGAATATGTGTGTCTTTGTGAGAATGAGAGAGGATAGATAGATAGGTAGGGAGAGAGAGAGAGAGAGAGAGAGAGAGAGAGAGAGAGAGAGAGAGAGAGAGAGAGAGAGTAGTTAAGAGTGGGTGAGTGAGTGAGTCTGACTAAATGTGCTCGCCCTCCCATTTGCACAAATAGCTCCGACTGTCCTCCATCGGTTGTTGCTCCTCCGTTTTAACAAGTCCCGTATCAACTTCGCCTCGCTTCCAAAATCGATCGACGCTTTCTAATACGGCGTCCTTTTTAAACACGCCATAACCGATTGCGCTTGGTTTGATGTGGCCTGTTTGCCCAGCTTGGCTTAATTTCCAGTAACGGGTGAAGGTGAAGGGGAAGAGGGAAAAAGCTATATTTTTTCTTTTTTTCTCTCTCTCTCATTCACTCACTCTCTCTCTTTCTCTTTCTCTTTTTTTAGGCTGTTATTGTTGTTGCTTTTCGCGTTTCCTCAATTTCTGTTCACAATTACACTCACGGACCATCAACCGCGAGACAGTTTTTCTCCTTTAGTCTAAACTAGGAAGTCAGAGAGGAGGTGTGGTGTGTTGGCTAGATGGTTGGTTAGTTGGTTGACGACTGTAAGGGTAAGAGATTGGGGTGGTGCTTGCGGTGGAGGTTTAGGTGGTGAAAAGAAGGTTGTATGTCGGTGGTAATGATGATGGTGGTTGCAGTGGTAGCAGCTTTGGAAAAAGAAGAGAGGAAAAGGAAGAGGAAGAAAAGACATAGCGAACAGTTTTTATCAGCAACGATAGATTGTTAGACTGATTGCAATAACAAGGCTTTTGTGCTTCGGCCCTCATTTGAATTGACCACGTCAGGCCAATCAGACTAGCTTTTGGCCTGTCAATGGATGCACGGTTTAGTTTAACAACCAGGCGGTCTGTCAGTCTGGGAGGGGTGCTTGGGTCGTCTTATGCTGGGGTAGTGTTAGAGAGTGTGGGTATTCTTTTGACACACGCATCAATACGTACGTTCACAAACTCACACGAAAGCCTATATTAATGCAAGCACTACGAGCATGCGCAAACGCACGAAATAAAAACGTACACTTTTTGATAAAACAACTGCGCTTCCATTAACATATACACATATTGCAGGAATAGTAAAACAGTCACTCACACGTCCCTACAAACATTTTCAAATTATATGTTTATGTCTGAGTATTAATGTGTACACGTTCATGTGTATATACATATATTTTTCAACCTTAAGCCCTATAGAGAGACGTATATACCACACTCAATATAACAAGTAATAAACGTACTTATGATCTATATACCCAAGTTCGTTACACATAGGTATAAACAGAAATAAATACATGTACTTATTTGAATGCGTATATAGGTGTATGTCTGTGAATAACTGAATATATGCAACTATAAGTGGGTTTTACTTTCGATTGTCTGTAGACGTATTTCTATGCTTGTGTAAGAATATGATTATTTACTAAGCTTTATTTAGCTGTAGCGCAATGCCGGATGTATGGGGCACCTTGTGAGACTCGAATTCATGTTTTGCCAGTCTATGTACTATGTCAGGCGTAAGTGCATTGGTGTATAATTGAGAGAGTTTATTTTAGGTTTTCTTTAAATTTGAACCGCTATATGTGATGGAGTGAGACCCTGCGGCATAGTGGTTAATGTGGTGGTCTGCAACATCCTAGTAAGCGATTGGGAACTCCAGTCGTACTATTAAGTTCACTTTCGGTCTAGTACTCTTGGATAAGGTATGAACTTTCTTATACTCCCAGTTATGGGTTATATAGTTCCTCTACTGTTCTTCTACAAGGATGGTTTTGACTTTAAATAACCCACGCGGGTTGATATACCATTAAACAAAGAAACCGTGGTGCCCGTGGTGTAATGGTTATCGTCGTAGGAAATGGACACGGCGACACGAGTTCAAATCCTCGACGAGACTGATTGCATTTCACATAGCACTAATACCCTTGGGAAAGGTATGAATCCAAGTATTCTCCCTCCAGCTATGGGTAAATAGTAGGGCAGACTTGGTTCTTCAGCCTTTGTGAGATAACTAATCTAGGAGAAGGAAAACTCTGAATTCAAACCTGTTAAACTCCGCTTAAAAATTGACCTTGTGTCATATCCTGCCCGAGCGGAGGGGTTGGTAAACAGGATTAAACAAAGAAACCAAAGCTGAATGTGATAGGCCAGTTATTACGTATAAATTGGTTTTTATGTATGTGTTGATACATGTGTGTTAATATATTAGTTTATGTGTCGGTATGTTTTTATGCACCAGAATATACAAATATATATGTGTGCGTGTATATGTTAGTGCTTCGTGCCTGCGAATGCATCTTATATACTTATATGTTGTAAAGATGTTTGCATATCTGTCGGTGTGCGTGTGTCTATGCATTTGTGTGTGTATTGTGTGTCTCTGTGTGTGTGCATGTATACATCCATGAGTGTATTGTGTGTCTTAACGTGTGTGTTGAAAAGATGACGAGAGACGGTATCATTTCATTAGGTTTGTGAATTGCTGCAGAGAAAAATTATGAGATAAAAAGAGACAAGAAGAAATAAATTAAAAGTTAGAACACACACACACACACACACACACACACACACACACACACACACACACACAAGAAAAAATGCAAAAGAAGTATTAGAGTGGGTATGTGAAGATTACATACATACAGAGAGAGAGAGAGAGAGAGAGAGAGAGAGAGAGAGAGAGAGAGAGAGAAGGAAATCTTGAGTACTGAGGCATTAAGTTATAGTAAAGAGAAATCATGCTCAATTGAAAAGAAATCATGAGCAAGGAAGAAAGGGAAATAAAGTGTGTTATAGAAATATAAAGGAAGAACTAGATAGATAGATAGATAGATAGATAGAGGGAGAGAGAGAGAGAGAGAGAGAGAGAGAATATGTACATTTGAAACTGATAGAAAGGCAGGGTTTACGTAGGGAGAAAGGTTGGAGATCAAAGAGTTAAGAGTCTGAGAGATGAGATAAATGCAAGAAAGAAGGCATGACTAATTTAGTAAAAGGCACAGAGATAATATATGGGGTAAATGAAAAGGATATATATATATATATATATATATATATATATATATATATAGAGAGAGAGAGAGAGAGAGAGAGAGAGAGAGGAGATAAAAATCAAGATAAGAAGGTTGAGGATGAAGTAAAATGCAAAAAAAGAACAGTGTTAGCGATTAGGGATCTAATGTTTGAAGGCAGTTTCTTTCTTAGAGAGAGAGAGAGAGAGAGAGAGAGGAGGAAAACTTCGAAACAGAGAACGTATAAAGGAAAAGGACACACACACACACACACACACACACACACACACACACACACACACACACATATATATATATATATATAGAGAGAGAGAGAGAGAGAGAGAGAAATATTGAGAGAGAGATGGGGACATTTCGAAACAGATAGAGGACATATAAAAGAAAAGGAGAGAGAGAGAGAGAGAGAGAGAGAGAGAGAGGAATAAAGAAATAAAGAAAGACAATTAGAGATAGAGAATGTATGAAAGAAAAGGATAGGGAAAGAGAGAGAGAGAGAGAGAGAGAGAGAGAGAGAGAGAAAGAGATAGAGATAGATAGAGACAGTGATAGATAAAGAATAGATGGAACTGGAAATCGTGGGGTAAAAGTAATAAGTCGGGTAAAATCCGGGTACGGGTGAGCAGGATGAAGGAGAAAGATGAGACTAATGGATTTGAATTTAGACAAACAGGCGCATAAAGAAGGCAGTAGTGATGTGGTGGTAGTGGCAGAATTGGTAGGAATTAGCTAGACACAATGCAGAGAAATGGATGCGGTAGATGGAAAACCAGATAGGCGGAAAGAGAGATTTATGGAAATAATAGTTGAAGATGGGGTACGAGAATGAAGGAGTGGGTCAGGGAGAAAGAAATGTGGGTAATGAAGCTGACAAAAGGATAGCCAGATAGATAGATAGCTATTTATATTGATAATAGAATTTTTGATACATAAAGAATTGAATAAATTGTATGTATGTATGTATGTATGTATGTATGTATGTATGTATGTATCTATCTATCTATCTATCTATCTATCTATCTATCTATCTATTGTCCTCGTGGTGTAATGGTTAAAGCGATGGACTGCAGAATCGTAGTACGCGAGTTCGTACTCCAGTCGCGCTATTACGTTCACTTTCGGGCAAATACCCTTGGGAAAGGTATGAACCCCCTTATCCTCCCAGCTATGGGTTAAATAGCACCACTACTATTCTTCTAGGAGAATGACTTTGACATTAGATAACCTACAAAGAGTTGATATGCTATTAAATAAAAAAAACCAAACCTATCTATTTATCTATCTCAGTGTTTATCATATCTCTCTGTTAAAATCTATCTATCTATCTCCGCGCACACACACACATGCATTCCCGTTTGTTTTTGAGAATGCCGTCAACCACTTAGGGGATTGGATTAGATAAACTCAAGTTAATGCCTTCATTTCTTGATATTCATTTAAAAGTGTCTTTATCGTATGTATATGGCTTATCTTTATCTTTTTTTTCATTGCTTGTGTAAACTCATACATAAATGAATAATATATATATATATATATATATATATATATATATATATATATAACCCTTTAAATACATTATCATAGCACATGATACGTTCTTTGTACTGAGGAGCTTGTTGCGTAACGATTATCATAATAGGAAATGGAAACACTGAGCTGCGTTCAAATACTAGGTGAGCTTATACTCTAGGGAAAAGCAGGAATCTTTCTCTTTTCCGACCTGCTATAGACGAATAGTGGAATATACTTGGTTCTTTAGCTTCGGTACGGCAACTGGAAGGAAAACTTTGAATTAAAAAAAACCTCAGGAGTGTTTTTCGAAGAATCTGTTGCACCCCGGAGCATTATTATCCCATTATCAACTTATCTAAAGAGTTTGGCTTGTTCTACACGAGTTCTCAGTATTTTAAACAAATCACCTGTGAGGGACGTCTAGCGATTAACATCTTTAATTGAACTATTCAGCATTTATACGCCAGGAAAGCCTTATACATTACAACAAACACTGCTACTTTTATTTTCATATAGACTTATATACATGAAAAGCCACACACACACACACACACACACACATATATATATATATATATAAAACTAAGAGAAAAAATTTCAATTTTGTAGTTTCATTAATAAATTTATTTCAGTTCTATAAAATGACCTTCTTCAGATGGAGAAAAATACAGTTATGTCTTTGAATATAATTTAGGTAGGTTTATATATATATATATATATATATATATATATATGTGTGTGTGTGTGTGTGTGTGAGTGTGTTTGTGTGAGTGTGTTTGTGTGTGATGTACTCACCCGTCAATCTTGAGGCATGAAGGCGCAACAGTTCAGTTAAAGATACAAACTGTTAGATTACCCACACAGGTGATTTGTTAATACTAGTGAAGACCTGTGTAGAACCAGCCACATTTTTCGGGATGGGCTGATAACAGAATAGTGATACATTTGTGCGCCATATGTTCTCTCGAACAACTCTTTCAGGTTTTACATTCAAATTTTTTCTTGCTTCTCGGCCGGTTGCCTTTCCAAAACTAAAGAACTCAGTCTTCCCCACCATTTATTCATAACTGGAAGGAAAAGAGGAAAAGCACAAATATCTTCGGGAAGGATATTAATTCAAATTTTCGGGTCCACTTCCTTCATACGTATCGGGGGTGAGTGAATGACACTTTCATGATCTTGCTGGTGGAATTTAAGATAGAAATAATCAAAGAGCAAATTAAATGTATTACATAACCCACAAAATGTCAACTGTATCTTTCAAAAGAAAATTGAACAGATTCTAAGAAATTCATACCTTTGAATTTTGAATTTAAAAAATTCTTTTTTTTTAAATTAATTACGTTATTTGTATTAGTGTTACTTTTCAAGAAAATGATCATTATTCACAAGGCACCAACTATACGGCCGCCTGCCTCCCATCACGAAAACTATCCAAGTTAGACGAACCAGACATGCAGGACACTGCTGGAGAAGCAGGGACGAGCTCATAAGTGATGTACTCCTATGGACCCCCACATATGGCTGAGCAAAAGCAGGACGACCAGCTCGAACATACATACAGCAGCTATGTGAGGATACGGGATGTAGCTCTGGAGATCTGCCAGACGCGATGAACGATTAGGAGAAGTGGAGAGAGAGGGTCGGGGATATCCGTGCTGGCGGCACGACATGATGATGATGATGATGATGATGATAAGTTTAAAAAAAATGTTGCGAGCAATATTGAACAAGTCCTGGCGGCAACACCCCACAAGGCACCAACTATACGGCCGCCTGCCTCCCATCACGAAAACTATCCAAGTTAGACGAACCAGACATGCAGGACACTGCTGAAGAAGCAAGGACGAGCTCATCAGTGATGTACTCCTATGGACCCCACTTATGGCTGAGCAAAAGCAGGACGACCAGCTCGAACATACATACAGCAGCTATGTGAGGATACGGGATGTAGCTCTGAAGATCTGCCAGACGCGATGAACGATTAGGAGAAGTGGAGAGAGAGGGTCGGGGATATCCGTGCTGGCAGCATGACATAATGATGATGATTATTATTCACCTGAAAAATAATTATTAATGAAATAATGAAAATAGATAATGAAAAATGAGTTATGAAATAATAAAATAATAAGTAATGAAATCATCTGAAAAATAAAAATAAAATTAGTTATTTTTCTGCGGACCAAAAATTTCTAAGCGTATTAACCTATTTTCTTTTTTTAACGAAATATGGGAACAGCTGAACGATATGCGTACTCACTGACTAAAGTCAGTTCATAAATTAACTTAATATTTCGTCAGGAAATATCATATAATCTTTTCGAGCAAAGGGATAGCTTCAAATTGGATTTTATGTACTAGAGGTACTAAATTTCAAAGGTAAATGTTTGATTACAAGATTTATTTCAATAGGAATAAATTCATTGTGTCTTCATGAAGTGCTTGATGATAAAAGTAAAATAAATAATACGTTAAACTTAATGATATTTATTATTTTGCGCTGAAGATTTTTGATATTTGTGAACACTGTTCCTGAGGAATACACACCAATATATATATATATATATATATATATATATATTGGCGTGTATCTCTCTCTCTCTCTCTCACTATATATATATATATATATAGGAATACACGCCAATATATATATATATATATATATATATATATATATATAAATATATATATATTGGCGTGTAGGAATACTCGCCAATATATATATATATATATATAGGAATACATTCCTATATATATATATATATATATAGGAATACACGCCAATATATATATATATATATATATATATATTGCCATGTATTCCTTTATATATATATATATACTGTTCTTCTAGGAGAATGGCTTTGGCATTAAATAACCTAAAAAGAGTTGATATGCCATTAAAACAAAGAAACCAAACCAAACTTTATATATATATATAAGTGTACAGAAAAGGTACAATTTTTTAGAAATACAAACATAATAAAGCAATTTCCAGTCCACTTTGCAACTGAATGATAATTTATGGGATGGTCTGCATTGGTGCCGAATGTCACCTTTTCAATTATCAATATTAGAATCCATCATTCCTTCCTAATTATAAGCGTTAGTATAATCAAGAGCCACCGCAACAGTGAGAAACTAGTGTGTTTACTGATCGTCAAGTATACAATAAAATCGTAGGTATATGTTGATTCGGTTCGGTTTCTTTGCTTAATGGCATATCAACCTTCTTGGTTTATTTAATGCCAAAGCCACCCGTGTAAAAGAACAGGAGAGGTACTATTTAACCCATAGCTGGTGGGGGTGGGGATTATGGAATTTATACCTTTCCAGACCGGCCTATTGGCATAATGGTTAGATTGCTCGCCAATGGTCCGGGAGACCTTGGTTCAACCCCAGACCAAAAACCCAAAGAAAAGTACTTTATGCCTCCTTGCTTAACATTCAGTATTATGAGGTACGGATCAAAGTTAAGTGGAGCAATCCAGGGAAAGGAGTAGCGCCCTCCCCTACTCCTCGGGAGCTTTCTAATTACATCCGTTTTTGACACTAACATCTGGCGCATGTCTTTTTATTCTCTCTTTGTTTTCTTTTTAACGAGAAAGAGTCCATTGAAAAAATATAAGAATATTTTCTTCATTGTGTGATGGCTATGTAAAGATACTCGTTTCTCTTACTGAGTTGTCAACTGAAATAAATTTATAGAAGCCAAATGATAGTTTGTTGAGTTTCTTCAATTATATATAAATCACTGGCTCATTGGCCTAGTGGGTAGAGTGTTCGCCAATAGTTCGGAAGATCTGGGTTCAATCCCAGGTCGAGTCATACCAAAGACTCAAAAAATGGTACTTGATACCTCCTTGTTTAACACACAGCAATATAAGCTACGTATCAAGGGCAAAG